>PVIY010036303.1:0-25577 GCA_004026745.1 Myrmecophaga tridactyla
AGGAGAGAAGATGTGTTGCTTATTACCATCATACTTATTAGGAAACAATAGATAATACTAAACTTTGAAAATAGATAATAACAGCCATATTATTTATAACTATATTTATTAGTAATTGTCAGAAGAAAAAGAATTGAAAAGGGAAACAGGAATTAAGGATACATAAGATTGTAGGTATGGTAGATTTCTTTTTTCATTTAAATTTTTTATATACTATTTTTACATATTGCAAATAATGGTATTTGATGTTTTTAGATGCGTACAATGTGAAATAAAGAAGCCCCAGGAGACACCAGGAGCTGAGAGAGCTGACAGAAGCTGGACAGGAACGAGAGACCAGCAGACATTGCCATGTGGCTTTCCATGAAATGCTATGCTAAGAGATGAAACCCAGAGATTTCCCCTGAGCAGCTAAGTCAGGACCCACAGATGCCTAAAGACAAAGTCCTGGAATCAGAAGCTAAAGGCAATGGAATTGAGAACAAGGACCAGCAGACACCAGCCACATGCCTTCCCATATGATAGACATTGGCCTTTCTTTGAAATCAAAGTATCTTTCTCTTGGTGCCTTAATTTGGATATTTTTAAGGTCTTTGAATTATAAACTTAAGTAACTTCCTTTATAAAAGTCAATCCATTTTTGATATGTTGCCCTGCAGCAGCTTTATCGATCTAAAACAGAGGGCTTCTGCAGATGATAGCAAAATAGGGAGCTTCAGGACTCAGTCCCTCCTCAAAAAACAGGCAGGAAGGCAGAAAGGCAGAAACTGTCTGAAACAACTATTTTGAAACGCCAAAGGTCAGAAGAACACTGCACAGGAACCAAGGGAGAGTGGGAGGAAGAGACTGATAAATTACCATGGAGAACTGTGAATTGCTTTCTCTACATGGTGGCTCCCAATGTCCATCCCCCCACCTCACAGCAGGCCATGTGGGGTCCAGTCCCTGGATAGCTTCTGTGGACAGAAAGGGACGTAAAAATCATCTTCCACAAGAACAGGGGTGAACACGGCTATCACTGGTCATGGCTTTTCAATAGAAAATCTGAATCTGGTCATGGGTCTAAAGGTGCTACTGTTTCACCCACTCTTGACAAAGACAGTAGTAGCCATTGTTTTAATTATAAATGCCAGTTGTATGGTATTATATCGTATTGTTTGTTATGTAATTCTAGTTCTTATTTCCTACAAGTAATGACAAGTATAGGTTTATGGCATACCATATTCAAAGATATAAGTAGTAACAACTACAAAAAATAGTGGGGGGATAGAGGTGTATAAGAAAAGTATACATGCACACTATTGAAGTTCAATTGGTATCTAGCCAAATATGATTGTTATATATGTAGGATGCTAAATTTTATGCCTATGGTAGTCATAAGGAAAACAGATAAAAAATATATCCAGATAGAAATGAGAAGCCATAGTAAGGTACAAGAGAAGAAGGTAAATAAATATGAAAATAGGCTTTAATGGAGGTAAGAAAAAAGGTATAAAATAAAGTTAAATATCAAAATGGCAGAAGAAAAGACCTATAATATCAGTAATGACCTTAAATGCAAATGGATTAAACTCTCCTATGAAGAGGCAGAAATTGACAGAATGGATAAAAAAAACCCATGATCAAACTATATGTTCTCTATAAAAGACCACCTTGAAGTCAAAGACACAAGTAGTTTGTCAGTGAAAGGTTGGGAAAGATATACCATGCATGGGTGCAAGGGTAGTTCAGTGGTACAATTCTCACCTGCCATGCAGGAGCCCAGGTTTGATTCCCAACCCATGCACTTCCCAAACAAACGAAACAAACAAACAAACAAAAATTCAACAAATGGTACTGCAATAAGAGGGTACTCAAATGGAAAAAGAATAGAATGTGATCTCTGCCACACAGCATACTATATATATATATATATATATATATATATATATATATATACCGTACCAGTAGTAACCAAAAGAGAGCTGGGGTGGCTATACTAATATCAGATAAAATAGACTTTAAGTCAAAAGCTCTTACAAGGAACAAAGATGGTCATATATACTGACAAAGCGGACAATTCAACAGAAAGATGTAACAATTATAAATATACATGGACCTAACAGCAGAGCCCTGAAATATATTAAGCCAAATCCTGACAGATTTGAAGGAAGAAATTGATGATTCCACATTAATACTAGGAGATTGTAACACCACTCTCAATAATGGACAGAACATCTAATCAGAAGATCACCAATGAAATACAGGACTTGAATGATACACTAAACAAACTAGACATAAGAGACATAGACAGAAAATTGCATGCAGTGAAAACAGCACACACACTCTTCTCAAGTACACATGGGTCATTCTCCAGGAGAGACCATAAGCTGAGTCACAAAAAAAGTCTCAATAAATACAAAATTATTAAAATTGTGCAATTCATATTCTCTGACCACAAAGAAATAAAGCTAGAAATCAATAATAGAGGGAGAAATTGAAAATTGACAAATATGTGGAAATTAAACAACATAAACAACCAATGAGCTAAAGTGGAAATCAGAATTAAAATTAGAAATATCTTGAGGCAAATGAAAATGAAAATACAACATACCAAACATATGGGAAGTATTAAAGGCATGTTAAGAGGGAAATGTATAGCTCTCAATGCTTATGTTAAAAAAGAAGAAAGACTTAAAATCAGACTTAACCTCAAAACTTGAACAACTAGATAAAGAAGAGAAAACTAAACCCAAAGCAGGCAGAAAGGAAGAAATAACAAAAATTTGAGCAGAAAGAAATTAAACAGAAAAGAAAACAAAAACAATGGAGTCAACAAAACTAAAAATTGGTTCTTTGAAAAAATCAACAAAACTGACAAACTTGTCCAAATTTTTCCAAAAAAAATTGGAGAGCAGGGAACATTCTGTAACTCATCCTATAGGTCTAGCATCATACTCACAGCAAAGCCTGATAAAGATACCACAAAAAAACAAAAATTTCATAACATTATCTCTTATGAACATATATGCAAAAATCCTCAACAAAGTACTACTGCAAATGGAATCCAACACATATTAAAAGAATTGTACTCCATGATCAAGTAGGATTTATCAAATGGAATCCAATTGTACATTAAAATAATTATACACCATCATCAAGTGGTATTTATCCCTGCTGTGCAAGGTTGCTTCAACATAAGAAAATCAGTTTATGCAATATACCACATTAACAGAATAATAGAAAAAAAAGATGATCATCTCAATTGACTCAGAAAAGGCATATGACCAAATACAGCATCCTTTCTTGATAAAAACACTTAAAAACATAGGAAAAGAAAGATGCTTCCTCAACATGATAGAGGTCATATAGGAAAAACCCACAGCTATCACCCTACTTAATGCGAGAGATTGAAAACTCTCTCTCTAAGATTAGGAACAGGACAAGAAAATGCTCTGTCACCACAGATATTCAACATTATCCTGGAAGTTCTTTCAGAACAATTAAGCATGAAAAAGAAATAAAAGTCACCCATATTGGAGAGGAAGAAGCAAAATATTCTCTACTTCTAGATGATATGATACTATAAATAGAAAATCCTGAAAAAATCCACCACAAAGATCTTTGGGTTAATAAATGAACTCAGCAAAGTGGTAGGGTTCAAGATCTACACCCCAAAATAAGTAGTGTTTCTATACACAAGCAATAAATGATCAGAAGAAGAAATCAAGAAAAGAATTCCATTCACAATGGATAACTAAAACATCCAATATCTAGGGGTAAATCTAACCAAGGATGTAAAGGATTTGTACTCAAGTAATTATAAAACTTCCGTGAAAAAAAATCAAAGAAGACCAAGAGAAATGTAAGGTCATTCCATGTCCCTGGATTGAAAGACTAAATATCATGAAGATGTCAATATTACCCAAAGCAACTTGTAGATTCAATACAACCCTAATAAATACCAACAGCCCTCTTTGCAAAAATGGAAAAGCCAATCATCAAATTTATATGGAAGGGTAAAGGGCTCAAAATAATTTAACCCACCTTTAAAAAGAAGAATGAAGTTGAAGGATTCATACTTCCTAATCTTAAAATTGATCACAATGCCACAGTAATCAAAGCAGCATGGTACTGGTACAAAGACAGACATATACTCCAAAGGAATAGACTAATGGTCAGAAATCAACCCTCACATTTATGTAAAACTAATATTAACAATGGGGCTAAGACTATTCAATTGGGAAAGAACAGTCTCTTCAAAAAATGGTGGTGGCACTGGTGTTTGTGGCAACAGTATTCACAATTAGCAATGGATGGAAGTGGCCTAGGGGTACTTTGACTGATGAATGGACGGATGAATTGTGATGTATATTACAATGGAAAATTGAGCAGCTTTCAAGAAGGAAATGAAGTTGAGAGATGTACAACTAGGTGAATTGATCTTGAGGACAGTATTTTGAGTGAAATAAGTCAGAAATGAAAAGACAAACATTGTAATGCCTCACTCATATGGACTAACTATAATGTGCAAACTCTGAGAACTGAATTCAAGAGTCTAGGTGTTCAGGAGAAGGCATTTTGTAAAAGGTCCTGGATTGTAAACTCTTACAGCAGTCACATCTATGCCAGAGGTTATTTTTAAGTTCTGAGATGCCGACCAATTTGCATATAAACTGGTCAATTACTAGATCTTCAGGTATCCATGTGACATCTGAGACTCAGAATTAGAATGCTCCACTCTAGTGAAAGTCAGCATTACCCTATACAGCAACTGTTTAAAAAGCTGAAAAGGAGATCAGACTTCAATCTGAGTGAAGCAGATCTGGTTAGGACTAAGGTAAATCAGACTAAAGGGTAAAGGATGACATCGACTGTGTTTTAAAACTTCAATTTCTGTGTAAGACCTTACACAATTCTGTGTAAGAAAGAGATGCTTATTTGGTGCAAAATAAATATTTTCTGTAACAGACTATCTTATTTAGCTTGTATGGTCAGTTTATTTGAACACCATACTTACATGGACCCTTGAAAAGGGAGTGAGGTCCTATTGGTTTGTACAGATTAGTGTAACACCCCAACTCAACCCAGAGTAATTTGGACAGAGAATAAAAAAGTATTTGCAAATCCCCTTGATGCCGCAACCAGCATGACTCAGTGTCAGGACTGAAGGGAGGCGACAGGGAATTGAGAAAGAAACACAAGAGACAAAGATATAGTTAAAGCTGGAACCAGGTGGGACTCTGAGCTCAAATGAAGACTCAAAGACCTCAAGAGGTTCAGCATTGTTTATTTGATAGGGCTGCAAGATAAAGAAAGCAAAAAATGTGACTAAAGAAAGGGGAAGGAGGAAGCATGAGCTGAACCATCTGCTTCCTTGTGGCTGGATGAGTCAAAACGTTACACATTTCCCAAGGCCTCCTTCAGCCCCAGACTCAAGCAGCTTTGCCACACTTTAGTCTTTTCAGGACATCAGGTGCCTGCTCCAGCAGACAGCTTTGCCATATCTCTGCAGGGAGCATGTGACCTCTGTCTCATCTGTGCCTGACACCTTGAGGAGCTATAGAAAAATGTGGAAATATTACACTTCCCCATCTGGGGAATTCCAGATATTCTTCTGAGCATTGGGGACTACCTATACAATCAGCCCTCATTCTTAGGATTTGCCCTTATTAAACTTACTCCTGCAAAGGAGAAGCTAAATGTCCTTATAATTATGCCCAAGAATCATCCCCAGAGGATCTCTTTTATTGCTCAGATGTGGCCTCTCTCTTGAAGCCAACTCAGCAGGTGAACTCACTAGCCTCCATCTCCTCTAGAGGGACATGACTCCCAGGGGTGTAAATCTCCCTGGCAATGTGGGACATGACTCCCATGTATAACCTAGACCCAGTATCATGGGATTGAGAAAACCTTCTTGACCAAAAGGGGGAGGAGAAATGAAATAAATAAAGTTTCAAAGGCTGGAGAATTCAAATAGGGTAGAGAGGTAATTCTGGAAGTTATTTTTATGCATTGTAAAGGTATCCTTTTTTAGTTTTTAGTGTATTAAACTAGCTAGAAGGAAATACCTGAAATTGTTGAACTGTAGTGCAGAAGCCTTGATTCTTGAAGAGGATTATATAACCATACAGCTTTTACAGTGTGACTATGTGATTGTGAGATCTTTTTGGCTATAACTTTATCCAGTGTATGGACAGATGGGTAAAAACATGAGGACAAAAATAAATAAATAATCAGAGGGGGATAAGGGGTATAGGGTGTTTTGTGTTCTTTTTTATTTTTATATGTATTTTTTGTAGTAATAAAGGTGCTCAAAAATTGTGGTGATGGATAAAAAACTATATGATGATACTGTGAACCACTGATTGTACACTTTGGATGATTAAATAGTGTGACAGTTTATGTACCCTAAAAAAGCCATGTTTAATCCTAATCCATCTTGTGGAGGCAGCCATTTCTTTTAATCCCTATTCATCACTGTAGATTGGAAACCTGACTAGATTATCTCCAGGGAGATGTGACACACCTAATTGTGGGTATTAACCTCTGATTAGAGGGAGATGTGACTCCATCCATTCAAGGTGGGTCTTAATTGGTTTCTTGGAATCCTTTAAAAGAGGAAACATTTTGGAGAGAGCCACATGAGGACCATGAGAACCCAGGCAGTCAGATACCTTTGGAGATGAAGAAGGAAAATGCCCCCCAGGGAGCTTCATGAAACAAGAAGCCTGGAGAGAACACTAACAGATGTTGCCATGTTCTCTCTGTGCCTTTCCAGTTGAGAGAGAAACCCTGAATGTCTCTGGCCTCCTTGAACAAAAGTATCTTTTCCTGGATGGCCTTAGATTGGACATTAATCTATCCCTGCTTTAATTTGGATATTTTTCATGGCTTTAGAACTGTAACCTTGCAACTTAATAAATTCCCCCTTATAAAATCCATTTTGTTTCTGGTATATTGCATTTTGGCAGATAGAAAACTAAAACGTACAGTATGTGGATATATCTCAATAAAATTGCATTAAAAATGGTGCTGGGAAAACTAAACATTCATTTGCAAAAAGTAAAAGGAGGACTCCCTACCTCTCACCATCTACAAAAATCAATCAAAATGGATCAACGACCTAAATATAAGAGCCAGAACTCTCAAATTCCTGGAAGAAAACTTAGGGAACCATCTTCAGGACCTTATGTTAGAGAATGGTTTCTTAGACTTAACTCCCAAAGCACAAGCAACAAAAGAAAAAGTTGATAAATGAGACCTCATCACAATAAAAACTTTTTGCTTCTCAAAAGACTTATCGTGAAAGTAAAAGACAATGTACAGAATGTGAGAAAATGTTTGGAAACTATGTATCCAGTAAAGGTTTAATATCTAGTATATTTAAAGCAATCCATCAACTTAACAATAAAAAGACAAACTCAATTAAAAAGGGGACAAAAGACTGGAACAGATATCTCTGAAGATATAAAAATGGCCAGAAACTACATGAAAAGATTTCCAACATCATTAGCCATAAAGAAAATGTGAATCAAAATCACAAGGAGATACCATTCCATACCCTAGAAAGGCTGATATTAAAAAAATATATATGGAAAGTAACAAGCATTGGAGAGGATGCAGAGAAATAAGGACACTCATTCATTACTGGTGGCAATGTAAAATGGTTACAACCACTTTGGAAGACAGTGTGATGGTTTCTCAGACAGCTAGGTTACCATATAACCTAGCAATCCCATACTAGGCATATATCCAAAAGAATTGAAAGCTAGGGTTTGAAAAGATATTTGCACCTCAATGTTCAGAGTGTCACTATTCACAATTTTCAAAAAATATAGGCAACTCAAATGTGCATCAATCAATGAATGGGTAAATAAAATTTGGTATATTAACACAGTGGAATGCTATTGAGGCATAAAAAGTAATGAAGTCCTGATTCATATGACAACACAGATAAATTGAAGAAATCATGTGTTGGGAAATAAGCCAGACACATAAAGACAAATAGTGTATGATCTCACTGATTTGAAACAATTAGAACAGGCAAATTTATAGAGTCAGAATCCAGAATATAGGTTACCAAAAGATGAGGGAGAGACAGGGAATGGGAAGTTCAGGCTTAAAATATACAGGATTCGTATTTAGACTGATGGAAATATTTTGGTAATGGATGGTGGTGATGGCAGCAAAATATTGTGAACACCATTTACTGCACTGAGCTATATAGCTGGATATAATTAAAAGGGAAAATATTAGGTTGTATATACAGCAACAGAATAAAAATTTAAAACATAAACCCATGGAACTACACTACATAAGCAGTGAACCCTAAGTTAAACTGTGGATTTTAATTAATAGTTCAATTCTAAAAATCAGTTATTATCAATTGTAACAAATATTCCACACCAATGCAAGGTATTGGTGGTGGGGTAAGTAGGTAGAAATCCTGCATCTTATGCAAAATTTTTCAGTAAACCCACAACTTCTTTAATAAAGGGAAAAAAAACATTTGAATTTTTAAAAAAGTCTATTGAATAGATTTAATTTGTGGCATTAGAAGTTCCTGGAATTGTCACATAATAATTCAACAATAAATCAAGAATATGTGGATATGTATAAATGGAACTTGTGCAAATACACCAGCACATACAAAAACACACACATACACAAACACACACACATATATACATATACATATAAAGTATTTTCTTTAAAATTAAAATTTTAAGTCCAAGCCTTAAACTGGTGGTCTCTGGGACAAGATCTACTATCAAATATGTTTTCTTTGCTCAATACACTTAAAAATGAATTTTAATTATTTGGGTAATGGATGCCCTCCTCAACATTACAGAACTACCTGACTCATTGGTATCTTGCCCATAAAGATATTGAAATGCATGGTCCTATAATTTATAAGAGCATATGTTTTAAGTAACAGCTTCAATCTCTCCTTTACTAGCTTAGTTTCTGTTTGGTATCTGAAAGTTTAATGGCCTCAAAAATCAATATTCATCGAGATAAAGTTTAAATAAGGAGAGGTTAAAAATGAATCTAGGATAGGTCTATTATTTTCTTCTATATGTTAAGAAAAATAGAGAAGAAAATAATTAAAATTCTGAAAGCTGAAATATTTTAAAATATTTTAGCACAGCTTCTCTCCCACTCCAGACAAAGTCTGCATAGTAGTCCCAAAATAGAAACATTGAAAATTTGAGTCAGTAAAATTATATTTTACTGTATTTCTCTCTCCAGTATTTTGTTACTAAAATATGCACACACATATTTATATATTTGTATTTTTTTTGTTTTTTTGACTTTTTCATATACTTATATTTATGTAACCATACATATGATATTTAAATACCTATTTCCTTAAGCTTTTAAAAGTAATTTTTTGTAAGCCACCCTGATGGATAAATTCTAATTAATTTAACCATGGTTAAATTACTTGTAAAATATTGTCTTATTTGCAAAATTTTCAGAGCCCCTTGTGAAGGCATCTCACATGAATAGTTTGGCCTAGGTCTCTAGTCATGGTTTATGTGGTTTTCATAACTTCTAGGGAGTCTTTCTAAAGGCAATTCCTGGTAACTTAAGTCAAGTAACACATGTCTATCAAGAAATAATAATTTCAAAAAATATTAACAGTGGCTTTCATTCACGCTGTAGACAGTTGTGTGCAATATACTTGTTCACCCACTAATGCAATCCAATCAATCCAGATACATTGTATTTCAACTCTATCCTTGGTAACTCACTAGCTTTTGAGTCTTAAGTATGATAACATCCTTTTCCATGATTATTTCACTGTCAACTAGGGAGTCAGGAAAATAAATAAATAAAACATTTTAAATATAAATATAAAAATAAATATAATTATAGCACATATGTCAACAAGGAGTCAGGTAAAAAAAAAATATATATATATACTTAAATATAAATATTTAAATATAACATATATATAATTATAGCATTTAGTATAATAATATGGGTATGAACAAATTCTCTGGGAGCAAAGCAGAACATAGCAGGAAGAATGACAAATGTGCCTAAAATCAAGAAGGAATCAGAAAGGCAGATATTTTGATTCTTAGTAGTAAAGGGTCATTAGGCTACAAATTAATGTGCTCATTATATGATGGTAGGCTACACCCATAGTGGCCTCTTGGAAGTCTCCTATTGCTCAGAAGCCCTATGATGGTGATTTCTTATACCCTCTGGTATAAACCCAGGATCTAAATTAGGCATCCAGTGACATAGCAGAGCATAACATTTTTGTTCGCTCATTTAACACATTAGGAGTAAGACCTATTAGTTAGTAAAAGAGAAAAAAAAAGCCTCTGAAGAAATGGAATTCTCTCCTGATTCCCATACGACACCCACTGTGAAGAAGGCCAACTCAGGAGCACAGTTACGAGGGAAAGAAGGTCCCTAGGCAGCTAAGTATGCTTTATGATCTGTTTTATCCTTTACTCTAAAGTGTTGAATCCTTGGCCCAAGATAAATAAAAGGCTGCTTTCTAGCATGAAGAGAGGTTTATTTTACTTCTGCAGAACAAATAACCATTGAGATCTAGGGATCCCCACATTGACAAAATTACCTAAAATAAACCACATGGTTTGAAAAGAAATATAGAATATAGGAAAGGAGAATTGAAAGGATAAGCCATTTACCATCTCCCTTTTAATGGGATGGCTGAAATGGCAAGTTGTATTTTCCCAGATGACCTCAATAAGATATTTCATCTCATATATTCTTCTTAAAACATTATGTCGAAGTAGGTCTGTGTTCCCTATCCTTGAATCTGAGTGGACCTGTGAGTATGGCAGAATGATGATATGTGATTTCTGAGACTAAATCATAAATGGGTAAAACTTCTATCTGGTATTTTGGGGATGCTGTTTGCAGAACCATGTCACTGCTTGCTGTGAAGAAGAGGAAAGAGCATGTGCTGTGGCCTTATGTAGGTTGGGTCCTAGAAAACATCCAGAATCAATCTTCAGATGTGTTAATAAACAAGCCTTAAGATCTGTGGTATCCAATATAGCAGCCACTATTCAGATTTAAATTAATTAAAATTAATTTTAATGGGCTAGCCACATGTTCAAGAGTCACATAGAGCTAGTAGCTACATTTGACCACATGGATATGGACTATTTCCATCATCACAGAAGGCATGATTGGACAAGACTGCTTCACATGATTCTAGTCCCAGCCATGGAGTCATTCAAGCCTTCAATGCTCCTGGCTGATGACTCAGATATTATGGATAAGATAAGTCACCCTTAACGTATTCTTGTTATTTCCAATTTCTGCTACAGAAGCTGCATGACAGTGAAGTGGATGTTGATGTTGTTTTTAATGGCAGTAATTTTGGGGTGATTTGTTAAGAAGCAATCAGTAATTTGAATGGAGTTTTTAACCTGGAAAGGAGGTGTTACCATAACATCGTCTTAAAACATGTGGCACTGGTTTTGAGACAGGCAGCAAATGGAATCTAGAAGGGCCCTGAGGAACCTTTCTGTAAAAGCCAAGAAGGCCATGGTTGAATGTTAAAAGCAAAGTAAGAAAATGTTATTATAAACTGTAATGAGGGGGGCACTTGTCATGTAGTTGTGAAAATCCGGCGACAGTGAGGCCTGAAATGTGAAAAATAGGGAATGCAATTAATGCACTCGATGATGGGGCTATGGAGAGTTCCAGGCAGAATATTAAATGCACCATCTTGCTTTTATAACTGCCTAAGACAAAATACCATAAGTGAGACATAAGCCAAAAACCGAATGCTTAAGTTTACAGGAGCAAAGACGTGGTAGATTTGAAAATAAAACTAATTGTTATTCCCAGTGTCTCCAGCTAGCAAAAAATTCTCTAAAGAGAAGGATCTCAGAGAAGAGATCAAGCATATGTACTTTCAGTAAACTGTGGTCTAAAGATGAAGCTAAGGTCATGACTTTAAAACACTTTGAAAGATCTATGCCTCAGAGAACTTACAGGATAAAAGCTCTCTGAAGTGCCTAGAAGAGTGCCTCGGAGAGAGTCTCCTTAAACAATAGGGAGTCTAAGGATTCTAAGGATTTTGAGCTACAGCTTCCTGGTGACTGTGGTGCACAGGAGAACCTATTTTGAAGAGATCTACTGTTTAATTTTTGTTTAATATAGCAAAGAGTCATAAAGAGCCCACAAAGTTTTTTCTTCCAGGGAAAGGCCAGCTTTATCTAAAAGGAACAGAAACAATACAAAATGTGGAGGCCTTTGGTGCCTCAACATTTTACAGACAAGAGGTAGACTGAAAAGTCTACTCATTTGCATACTCAATTTATAAAGTTGAAGAAAAATGACTTAAAGGGAGGAACCAAGAGCCCAAAGGGCACGTTCAAGAAAGAATGATTCATACAGCCCTAATCAAGAAAATACAAGCACGGGTAGGACTGGTTTCAGAAAGCTGCAGACAAGAGGATGTTGCATGCCTTGTTTCCTTTTTTGAGAATCAGTGTATGATGAGTGTGTAGGGAAGAGAGAACATGTCTCTTTAATTTTTAGTCATCATATCAAGAGAGACAACTTTTGAGGAGCTGTACTAAAGCTCAAACTGAAGAAGTACTATTCATAACCAGACCTAAAAACAGATGACAAAGTCCTGAAACTTTTAGTCTGAGACTGGTGCTATAATGCAATGAGACTTTTAGGAATGAATGTATTTTGTAAGTAAGAGCAATATAAATAACATGTGACTGGTATTAATGTCTGACAGCTGTAACATATGAACACAAAATTTTCTGACAGTCCTCTCCTCCTTCCCCTGGGTTCTGGGCTTTGGGACTATAGGACCAATGGGATAAAGGAGAATTGATCTACTGCCAGTTACTGGACCTAGGCCTTAAGACACTAGCAATTTCTTCCATGTCCTGTATCTTGAGGTATTTTGTTCTTTGAACCAAGCCATCAGGCTGTTAGAAGAGTTCTTGTGTAGATGTTCTAGCTGACAGCCCCAGTTGAGGTCCCACCTGACCACCGGCATCAACCTCCAGAACCTGAGTGAGGCTTCAGATAATTCCAGCTTGCACCCTACAAGTCACCCCAAATGACATCAAGTAGAGCAGGATATGTTTCCACTGTACCCTTCCCAAAATGCAGATATCTGAGCAAAATAAACAAATTATTGTTCTTATTGATATCCAGTCTTGGGCCAGTTTTCATGCAGCAACAGATAGCTGTAATTGCCATATGCAAGCTTAAAGAATTGTGTTATGCCAAAATCATGGGCTAAAAGATACAAGTCTTATTAGTGGGGTAAAGCAGGATATGAAGTGAACTGAATGGGATTCCCACTTGAATCAAGAGGGAAATTAAAGGGAATGAAGGAAAACATCCAAGGATCAGTGCTTAATTCTGAAAGAAATAGAGGAAAAATATACCCACTGGAGATGGGGAAATTCTTGTAACCAGGACCAGAACAGGAAGAAATGGTCTGGCATAGACATTCAGGGTTCCATAAATGTTTTGCTTCATTTAGAAGCAGAGGAAAATATCCCACCTTAACAGAAGTTAGAGGAAGGTAAACAATTGCTCCTAGTACTCCAGAGTATTTTCCATTACTTGGACAAAAGGGTGGGACTAGATCCATATTCACTTCTGTAAATTGTTGCCTAATTTCTCTCCTATAAGTGGTATATTCTTAGGACCTCCCATGAAAAGGCAACCAGTCATCTTGATAGTAATTTGCAAGCCTAATTCCTAAAATGGTAAACCAATTCCAGGAGTTTGCTTCACCACAATGCAGTGGAACTTCTTGACATATTGGTATAATATGGAAGGACAAGGCAGAGAAAATATGCTTGCTGAGGACAAATTTCCCAGGATAGTAACTGTCTGAGATCTTATTTCTCTAAAACCAGCTGATGTGGTTTTTCTACTCTCCTGGTAGCTTGAGCCATCAATATATTAAATATGAACCAGTTAGGATGATATTCCCAAACATTCCATAATTAATCCCAGTCTGAAAGAGGGGCTCCAATCTGAAAGAGGTTATTCTTATGCATTAAGTAGATATCACCCTGTTGTTCAAGATGTAGCAGAGAGGCTGGAGGGAACTGCCTGAAAATGTAGAGCTGTGTTCCAGTAGCCATGTTTCTTGATGATGATTGAACAATGATACAGCTTTCACAATGAGACTCTGTGACTGTGAAAACCTTGTGTCTGATGCTCCTTTTAGCTACTATATCAACAGAAGAGTAGAACATATGGAATAAAAATAAATAATAGGGGGAACAAATGTTAAGATAAATTCAGTTTGAAATGCTAGTGGTAAATGAAAGCGAGGGGTAAGAGGTATGGTATGTATAATCTTTTTTTTTCTCTATTATCGTTTTATTTCTTTTTCTGTTGTCTTTTTATTTCTTTTTCTAAATTGAGGCAAATGTTCTAAGAAATGGTGAATATGCAACTATGTGATAATATTAAGAATTACTGATTTTATATGTAGAATGGAATGATATCTTAATGTTTTTTGTTATTTTTTTAATTAATAAAAAAGGTTTAAAAAGGGGGGGGGAAGAGAGAAATGAGACAAAATTAAGGGTCAATGACTGAGGAAAAAAAATACAGATGGAGATAATTACTGTGGAGTAAAATTAAATGAGAGTCAGTGGAATTAGGAGTGATGTAACTGGGTGCCTAGGGTGGTCATTATTACTTTATATAAGAAGTCGGGGAAAGCATTGCTGAGAATATGACATAAGATAAATATAGTGTTCTGAGGGAAATGCATTTCAACCAAAGGGTCTAAGGCAGAGCATGCTTGTCTGTTGTCAGTCAGCATTACCCAATATCTGGCAGTTAGTAAGTAAATAATAAATACGTATTGAAGAGAAGGTAAATTAAACATCTTCTAAGATAACAAAACTTAATTGTGGAAAAGTTCTAATCTTAGTTTAAAAATGCATTCTATACGTCTGAAAATTCCCACTGATTATATATGCCACTTTTCCCCCTAAATTTTCACTTCCAATTTTAAATGTCACTTCATTTTCAAGTCATTTGTGAATTTTTGCCTGCATATTTAATTCTAGGAAAATGTCCAAGCTGGGCCAAGGCAAATTCTTAGAGTTAAGCATTTTTTCTTTATTGCTTAAGTGTTTAATGTGGATTATAGTAGTTGAATTACATTTCCATGTCCCCTTAGAAGCTATCTTTGCCCAAGGGAACATGGATCTATGGTTTGAGTCATTTTGGGGAAGCACTCATGGTCCACTGGGTACAGAGTCAGAAGGAATGTGTGGGTTTAGTTAAAAAACCCATCCAGAGTAACAGCAGATGTCACACAAGTTCACTTCTGCCATAACACATCCTTTGTGTCATTAGTCAGAAATGTCCTAATGAAGGGACACAGCAACCCTTGCAATCTTAGCAAAGTGGAATTTCTATATATCCATGTCCTGTTCTCCATCCTCCTAACCATGATTAGTTTTTCGATTTTACTCTTTCATTAGGTTCTTATAAGTAGTCAAGGTTTTTGAAATATGCTTCTTGGAGCTCTGGTAGTGGTTGGAGGAGGGTAAAAAAATGTTAAAGTGCCTCTAGGTGACTGAAAGTAATGGAGAGTGGATGGGCCTAGGTCTCCCCACCCTGCTTCAAACCAAGCCATGCTATTTGATCTATTTATGTATTGAGTAGCTAGGAAAGATCTCATTGGAAGAAATGTCCCAAATGCATTAATAATATGAAAGCTATTGTGCTAACATTCCTTTGTTTTAGCCTCTTATACTTTACTATTAACAAGTCTCAGATGCCTTACACTTGCCATGATTTTCTGTTCAATATTTCAGTAGATGTATCTATGGTTAACCACCCTTTCACGTTCCCGATAGCTGCTCTCCTGAGCAGGGCTAGCCTCCTAAGCAGTCTTGGACATTGTATGATGATTTCATATTGATAAAATCTTTTCATTTTGCTATGCTCATGGCAACATGATTAATTTCCCTGGGATAATCTGCATTTTATGAATTTTATTGACTTTTAAAAAATTTCTTACCATTCAGGTAGAATCTTATTCTTCCACAAAGGGACTAGTAATCTCTTGTGTTTTTTTTTTTTTTTTTTTTGCATAGGCAAGCACCAGGAATCGAACCCAAGTCTACAGCATGGCAGGCAAGAACTCTGCCACTGAGCCACCATCACCCACCCAGTAATCTGTTTTTATATCTGTTGTTACTCAGTCAATTTGTTAATATTACAGCAAAAAGAAGGGTATGTATTTGATTACATTTTCTTCCAGATACTGTCTACTATACTTTTAAAACTTTTCTGTATCAAATTTTTTGATAATTTTATATGATACTATCTAATATACTTTTATAAAGCATTTCAGTATTTCTCTGCTTTGATCATTTTGGATGTGGTACTAATTCTATCTCAAGTTCATTTTTTTCTTGATTCCAGTGTTATTTTGGAATATTATAACACCTAAGTTTTTTGTTGTGCTAAGTCAAACTAGATAGTCATCAACCTAAGTGTCTTTCTTTGGAAGGGTCTAAATGCCCTACTTGTGATATCAAAGCTCCTCAGATTGTTTTCAGTGACATAAAACTGTATTTTCAAGGAAATATTATCCAAGTATCTGTGGCTTATGTAAAAAATTTTACATTGTTACATAAAAATTGTTACATAAAATTTTTAACAAACCAAGTCAAATCTAGCATGAATTGCTTTATTTTTAAGCAAATCAATCAGTATAACTATAGATATATGTTTCAGTTGCATATTAGTCATTCATAGTATAGCTGGCTCTGGGTGACCCAGACTGAAATCAAAGTATCTGGACAAAAATGATTTACATCTAAGAGATAAGTCAATTGTGAATTCAAATAACAAGTGTCATTTGCTCTGAATCTAGATAGTAGGGCAAGGTATTAATGGCATTATTCTTAGTCAGGAAGTCCAATAAATTCTCTACAAGGGAGACACGGGGGAAAAGGATTAAGAAGAAAGGGTGTCCATAGTCTTAGCAGCCAGGAGAAGTCTCAGAAAGGACTTCCTGTGACCTTCTGAAATGTTATTTTACTTTTCTACCTACGTAGAACTACTCTACCCTTTAGCCTTTTTTTGGTTTTAAATGGTCTTTCCTAGTTTCTGACTAATTTGTCACAGACAGAATTATCTAGCGGGGACACCTACTCCGAAAGGTCTGAAAAACCTAGATAAGGATTTGAATATTCTGTTAGTTCTGGACTAGTCCTCAAACTCACAGTCCTGCTCATGCCTTCTGTAAACCATCAAGGGCATGTGTGTGCATGTGTACCCCTTTATTCTTTCTTCTGTAAAGGTCTTCATTGTAGGAATTTGGAAAGATTCTCACTTCAGTCAATCATCATTTTATTGATTGATAATCTTGTCAAAATGATTTACTCAGTGAATTTTTTTTTTACCTCCACCACATTTTCATGAACATCTAATTGGTTAAGTAAAAAAATTATTGCAAAACAAACCAGAAATTTTGACACTGCACAGGAAGTCAACCTAATGAGTTACTAAATGCTTTTCTATTATTCCTAATTATGGAGACAGAATTGAGTAAGCAATGAATTTTTCAGATTAATTTTTTTAAAATAAAAATGCTCCTTGAAAAATTGTATGGTGAGTGAATATCTTAATATATCATTGTAGGTGATCCAAGAGTGCAGCTGACCTGAGCCTTCTGCAACCCTGACCTGGTTGCAGGGGCTGAGGAGCTGAGAAGTGGAAGACTGAAGGCAGAGCCCACACCGACAGGAAGACAAGGACTGGGAAGTAATCCAAGGCGGGTTCCTTGGACATGCTACCCTCATCATCGCTGTCCTGTTACCCACGACTCACCCCACACTCCTAGTACCTGAACCCCATCACCTACCCCCATTCCCTGCGTTCCAAGTGCCCCTGCCTCACCTACCCCAGGGTGCGTGCCTGCTCCACCCCTCCACCCCTGGTACAGCCCAGCCCACCACTCCTGCACCCCTCCAGAGCACTGCCCCCTGCTCCCTGCTCCCTGCAGGCTGTTGCTAGCACATAAAGGCTGCGGGTGCTAACCTCCAGGCACAGGCTACATCCACCCTCCACCTATAGTGTAGCACAACCTCCCCCCATCCCCAAGCTCTGCAACTCTTCACAACAGGTTAAGGTACTCCTAGATCCTCTCGTGCTCAGGGCCCTTAGTCATGCTTCCCATCTCTGAGAAAGCCCTGACCTGTGCTGCCCCATCATATCCACCCCCACTCCATGAAGACATAAAGCCTACTCGTTGCCAAAGCTCTGCTTAGGCACACAAAAGGTCCCGTGTCCTAGACCAGTGCACATGAGGGTTACAACCCCCAGACCCATGCACCCGTTCAGCTACATCCTCCCTGGCTGATGGGTGTCAGCATTCACAAGCACCAGCGTAACCTCTCCAACATGCACCTATACCTGTGCTGTAATGCATCACCTCAGTGTGTGCCCTGTTGCATACTCTGCATCCTGCTACACACCCACCCTGCCAATACAAGGCTTTAGAGTACTGAAGGAAATCAACACCCAAAATAAATCACTCAAGATATTTACATGTGATGAAAACAACAGTGAATCACTAAGCGTATCACAATGCAGACAGAGATAACCCAGCCTAGCAACCAAAATAAACACCAAAGAAGACACAGATGCTGGAACAACTAATCAAAGATGTTCATATAACTCTACTTAATAAAATAAGTGGGATGGCTAATGACATCAAGAGGACAGTAGAAGAGCATAAAGAGGAGTTTGAAAGAATAAATAGAAAAATCGCAGCTATCACAGAGATTAAAGATTCTGTTGACTAAGTAAAAAACATACCAGAGGCACAGTACAGCAGATGTGACGAGACAGAAAAAAGAATATGCTATATAGAGGACAGAATAACTGATTTTGAACACCTAAAATGGCAAAAAAGCAAATGGCAAAAAAGATGGAACAATTTAAATTGGATCTAAGGGAAATGATGGACAAAACAAAGCACGCAAATATAAGAATTATTGGCGTCCCAGAAGGAGAAGAGAGGAGTAAAGAGTTAGGAAGAGTAGTTGAGGATATAATGGTGGAAAATTTACCAACCCTTATAACGGACATAAATATACGAGTCAAAGAAGCCCAATGAATTCCAAAAAGAATAAATCCAAATGGCCTTCCCCAAGACACATACTAATCAATTTGTCAAATGTTGAAGAGAAGTAGAGAATTTTGAAAGTGGAAAGAGAAAACCAATCTACTACATACAAGGGAAACCAAATAAGACTGAGTTCAGACTACTCAACTGACACCATGGAGGTGAAAAGGCAGTGGTGTGACATATTTAAGATCCTGAAAGATAAAAATTTCCAGCCAAGAATTCTGTAACAAGCCAAATTGTCCTTCAAAACTGAGGGAGAGATTAAATTTTTCACAGAGAAATAAGTGCTGAAAGACTTTGTCCACAAGAGACTAGCTGCACAAGAACTACTAAAGGGAGTTCTGCCAGTTAAAAAAGACAGGAGAGAGACAGGGCCTGGAGGAGGGCACAAAATTGAAGAGTATCAGTAAGGGTAACTTAAAGGGTAAATGGGAAAGGGGGAAAAGAATATATAGATCTGAAAAATAACATAAAAAGATAAGATGACGGATTCAAGAAATACCTATCAGTAATAACTTTGATTGTTAATGGACTAAACATACCAATTAAAAGATACAGTTTGGCAGAATAGATTGAGAAACATAATACAGCTATCTGCTGCTTACAAGAGACTCATCTTAGACAAAAGGACAAAAATAGATTGAAAGTGAAAGTATGGGAAAAGATTTTCCACACAAGTTGTAACCAGAAGAAAGCAGGAGTAACTATACTAATATCAGACAAAATAGATTTTAAATGTATAGATATCATAAGAGATAAAGAAGGACACCATATATTAATAAAAGATGCAATTCACCAAGGAGATATAGCAATCATAAATGTATATGTTCCCAACCAAGGAGCCCCAAAGTACATGAGACAGACATTGGAAAAACTGAAGGGAATGATAGACGTTTCAATAATAATAGTAGGAGACTTCAATACACCACTCTCCTCTACAGATAGAACAACCTGACAGAAGACCAACAAGGAAACAGAGAAGTTAAACAACTTAATAAATGAATTACACCTAAAACATATATAGGTCATTGCACCCAAAACACAACGATATACATCCTTCTCTACTGCTCATGGAAGAGTCTTCAGGATAGATCATATGCTGGGCATGAAACAGGTCTTCATAAATTTAAAAACACTGAAATTATTCAAAGCACTTTCTCTGATCACAATGGAATGAAGCTGGATCTCAACAATCACCAAAGAATGAGAACATTCACAAATATATGGAGATTAAATAATACAATCTTAAACAACCAGTGGGTCAAAGAAAACATTGCTAGAGAAATAAGTAGCTATCTGGAGATGAATGAAAATGAGAATAAAACTTATTAGGACTTATGGGATGTGGCAAAGGCTGTGCTGAGAGGGAAATTTATTGTCCTAAATGCTTATATTAAAAAACAAGAGAAGGGGTGCGATGGTCGCTCAGTGGCAGAATTCTCACCTGCCATGCTGGAGATCTGGGTTCGATTCTCACTGCCTGGCCATGTAAAAAAAAAGAAAGAAAGAACAAAAATTGAGGACTTAACTGCTCACATGGAGGAACTTGAGAAAGAAAAGCAAACTAACCACAAAGCAAACAGAAGAAGAGAAATAACAAAGATTAAAGCAGAGTTAAATGAGTGGGAGAACAAAAGAACAATAGAAAGAATCAATAAAAGCAAAAGTTGGTTCTTTGAGAAAATCAATAAAATTGATGGGCCACTAGGAGTACTGACAAAGAAAAAAAGAGAGTGGATGCAAATAAACAAAATCAGAAATGAGAAGGGGCATGTTACCACAGACTCTGAAGAAATAAAAGAAATCATAAGATGATACTATGAACAAATATATGCCAAAAACTAGACAGGTTAGATGAAATGCACAAATTCCTGGAAACACACAAATAAGCTACACTAAGTCAGGAAGAAATAGATCTCAACAAGCCAATCACAAGTAAAGAGAATCAATCAGCCATCAAAAATCTTCCTACAAAGAAAAGCCCAGGGCCAGATGGCTTCACGGGAGAATTTTAGTTCTTCAAAAATAACTAACACCAATCCTGCTCAAAGTTTTCCAAAAACTTGAGGAAAAAGGAATTCTACTTAACTCATTTTATGAAGCTATTATCATTTTAATATCAAAGCTGGGTAAAGCTGCTATAAGAAAGGAAAACTACAGGCCAATCTCTGTAATGAACATAGATGCAAAAATCCTCAACAAAATATTAGTAAATTGAATCCAACAACACATTAAAAGAATTATACACCAGGACCAAGTGTGTTTATACCAGGAATGCAAGGATGGTTAAACACAAGAAAATCAATTAATGTAATACAGCATATTAACAAATTGAAAGGGAAAAATCACATGATCATCTCAATTGATGCTGAAGAACCATTTGACAAACTTCAATATCATTTTCTGATAAAAACACTCCAAAAGATAGGAGTCAAAGGTAACTACCTCAATATGATAAAGGGAATGCATACAAAATCAATAGCCAGCATCCTACTCAACAGAGAGAGACTGAAAGCCTTCCCCCTAAAATCAGGAACAAGACAAGGATACCTACTGTCAACACTATTATTCAACATAGCTAGAGCTATCAGGCAGGACAAAGAAATAAGAGGTATCCAAAATGGGAAGGAAGAAGTAAAACTTTCATTATTTGCAGATGACATGGTGCTATACTTGCAAGATTCTGAGAAATCTACATCAAAGTTACTTGAGCTACTAAACAAATTCAACAAGATGGTGGGATATAAAATTAATGTGCAAAAAGTCTGTAACTTTTCTAAACACAAGCAATGAACTAACTGAGGAGTCAGTTAAGGAAAAAATTCCATTCAAAATAGCAAATAAAATAATCCAGTACCTGGGAATGAACTTAACTAAAGTCATAAAGGACTTGTACACAAAAACTACATAACATTGCTAAAAGAAATTTTAGTTCTTCTAACTAAATAGGTGGAAAGACATTCCCTGGTCATGGAAAGGAAGGCTAAATATAGTTGATGTCAATTCTACCCAAATTGATCTACAGATTCAAAACAGTATTAGTCAAAATTCCAATGACCTACTTTGAAGATTTGAAAGAGCTAGTTACCAAATTCAGCTGGAAGGGAAAGAGACCCTGAATAGCTAAAAACATCCTAAAAAAGAAAACGATATGGGGGGATTAGCACTCCCTGACCCTAAAACCAATTATAAAACCACAGTGGTCAAAATAGCATGGTACTGGCACAAAGATAGAAGCACTGACCAATGGAATTGAATTGAGGTGCAGAAATAGTCCACCAAATCTATGGTCAACTGATTTATGACAAGGCCCCCAAATCCTCTGAACTGGGACAAAGTTGTTTTTTCAATAAATGGGCATGGAAAAACTGGATATCAATAGTCAAAAGAATGAAAGAGGACACCTATCTTAAACCCTATACAAAAATTAACTCATAGTGGACCAAACACCTAAATATAAGAACTAGGACCATAACGCTTCTGGAAGAAAATGTAGGGAAACATCTTCAAGACCTAGTAATAGGAGGTCTGCTTCCTAAACCCAAAGCAGAAGCAAGAAAAGAAAAAAATAGAAAAATGGGAACTCCTCAAAATCAAAAGCTTCTGCACTTCAAATGACTTTGTCAAAAAAGGTGAAGAAGCAGCCAACTCAATGGGAGAAAATATTTGGAAATCACGTATCAGACAATGGTTTGATATCCAGTATACCCAAAGAAATCATACAACTCACCAACAAAAGAATGAACAACCCAATTATAAAATGGGCTAAAGATATGAATAGGCATTTTTCTGAATAGCAAATAAGGATGGCTCAAAAACATGAAGAGATGTTCGTTTTCATTGGCTATAAGGGAAATGCAGATTAAGACTACAATGAGATACCACCTCACACCTATAAAAATGGCTATTATTAAACAAACAGGGAACTACAAATATTGGAGAGGATGTGGAGAAATTGGGACATTTATGCACTGATGGTGGGGATGTATAATGGTGCAGTCACTATGGAAGACTGTTTGGTTGGTTCCTTAGGATTCCAAATATCAAGTTGACTATGACCCAGCAATAACAGTACTTGGTATACATCCAGAAGAGCTGAAAGCAATGACACAGACATTTGCACACCAATGTTCATAGCAGCATTATTCACAGTCACCAAAAGATGGAAACAAACCAAATGCCTTTCAATAGACAAGTGGATTAACAAAATATGGTACATACATACAATGGAATATTATGCAACAGTAAGATGAAATTATGTCCTGAAGCACATGACAAGATAGATGAGCCTTGAGGACATAATGCTGAGTGAAATAAGCCAGACACAAAAGGGTAGATATTATATGATTCCACTTTTATGACCATGGTAAAGCTAAAATCAAGGGCTTAAAATACAGAATATAGGGGACATGGATATACATAGAAGCTAGAGAAGGGTGAATGGTTAGCTAATGAAGTTGAACTCCAATGTAAGGGAATAGATAGAAGTGAAGGCAGTTCTCTAGTGGGTCTATAAGTAATATTATCATATTGAAGATGAACAAGATTGAAAGGGGTTGCATAGACCTATGTGTCCTACTGACTAACACTAGAAATATAAATTAGTTCTTGAAAGAACTACTTCAATGGTATGATTCATGGGCAAAGAGTGCCTAAGTCCAGGGTACAGAGAGAAAACTGCTTTGCATGCTGTGGGCTATGTTTGAACAGAAAACATCAGAGCAACAGCAGAGGTAAATAATGGGGGTGGGAGAAGAGTTAAGAAGAGGTTTAGATTTCCTGTTTGGTGAGGATGTGTTTATTAGTTTTCTTTCTCTTGGGAACAATGAGATTATCTAGAACTGAGTGTTGATGGGCTGTGAAATTCGGGCACTATACATGATCCCTAAGGAATGCAGGTGGCTGAAGGATACAGTGACTGAGAAGTAGATTAGCAAAAGTTGATGTAGACTTATAAAAGAATATTGTGCTACTACATAAAGGAATGAAGTCATGAGGCAAGCAAAGATGTGAATGAATGTGTGGGTCATTTGGTTAGGTAAAGTAAGCCAGAAACAAAAGAAGAACAATGGTATGGTCTCCTTTTGAAAATGCTTACAAGAAAACAGGGGCCTAGGATTGTAAGTTTTTATAGCAGACATATTAATCCAGAGTGGCAATTATTCTACCTGGATTTTGAGAGGCTATTATAAAAATATAACCTGCTATTTAGAGATGAGAATGAAGCCAATCAAGTCGGAGTTAAAATAATTCAGAACATAGTGGTAATGAAGAAAATGTCTATATTTTAGAACCACACATACTCTTTGAAACCAAAGGTAGAAAGGCTTATTTGGTCTGGAACCAAAATTTTCTGCAGCATATAATCTAACTCAACCTATCTGTATATCTCATTTGAACAACTGAAACACAGGGAGCACACAATAAGAAAGAGGTCCTTTAATTACGTACAGCTTAATGTAATGCCTAGATGCATTCTAGAGTATTTTAAGCAGATAATCAAAAAGTATTGCCAAAGTCCCTTGTGGGATGGGAGAAAAAATATGGAACTATTAAACTTTACCATCAGGAAATTCCGTGATACTGTGTCAAACTTTAGGGACACCCAAATCAATAGGCTATACCCTTAATCTTGAGGCTAACTCTTGTGAAACTTATGTAGATAATGGAGAAGATTAGCTTATCTATAGCATGCCTAAGAGTTACTTTTGGAGGACTTTTTTTGTTGCTCAGATGTGGCCTCACTCTCTCTAAGCCCAACTCTGCAAGTGAAATCATTACCCTGCCCCCTACACTGGACATGACATACATGGGTGAAAATCTACCTGGCAATGTGGAAGATGACTCCCAGGGATGTATCTGGCCCTGGCACCGTGGGATCAACAATTCCATCCTGACCAAAAGGGATAAAAGAAATTCAACTAATAAAGTACATGTGGCTGAGAGAGTTCAGATAGAGTCGAAAGGCCACTCTGGAGGTTGCTCTTTTGCAAACATCTGTTAGACATTGCTACCTATCATAACCTGCCAAACCCCAACCAGGACCATTCCAGCCAATCCTAAAGAACACCTAGGGCAATATATGAGATTACACAAAGGTTCCATGCACTAGAGTAACTTTCCAGAACCTACAACTCCAGATGGGTCCCTGGACCAGATAAATCCTGAAACCTAGAGGGCCCAGCCTTTCCAGAACATCAGGTAGTTCCATTTCCCAGCCCCATATTAGTTAAAGACCCTTTCAACATGAAAAAGTTAGAATGGTCATAGCCCAAACACTCCTAAAGATAGGGATAAAAAGAGTAAAGGTGATGGTGTTGTTATACAGAGAAGATAGGAGTTAACAAATGAATACAAATGCTGAATCATTAAATTGATATTTCTTTTAGTCTCCAGTATCTTAGAGCAGCTAGAAGTAAAAACCTAAAATTGTGGAATT
>PVIY010036304.1:0-25581 GCA_004026745.1 Myrmecophaga tridactyla
CACTTTTGCAATATTGCTTTAAATGTTAAAATTAATTAGATTAGTTTAGCGGCTCCTTTTGAAAATTTCTGATCTCCAATACCTACTGAATCCATTCCTTTTATTAAATTCTCTCTGTTGAAATTTTTTTAAAAAAAAGATAATTAGAAAAAATGTAACATGCTATAGAAATTTGAGGTATTTTTATCATTATTATTCTTGAAGTGGAAAGAATAGTGCTAGGAACTTTAACCAGAACAGATGGCACATCCAAAAAGTTGTGCCTCTCTCCTCTGCATTACTAACCCCCCAAAAACCCAAGACACAGGCTGAGGCTGAGGAACGTCTCAAAGTCAGCTCCTGGAGATAGGTGCTTGAGTGAAACAACTCCCAGAGGCTAGAACATTTGCAACTATGAGTCCCCTCCTATCCGCTCATCTCTACTAAAATGCCAATGATGTATAGCATACTTATAGGTTAAAACGGCATGCAATTTAGAACAATATGATGTTGTGCTCAGTCATTTTGAGCTGAATATATCTGTACCCCGTGGAGTGCCCAGGGCTTGCAGGGCAGCTAGTGGAGGGCCTGTGAGGGCCTGAGAGGTTGCTGAAGGCCAAGGGCAGGAGTAACCCCAGGAAAGAAGGGTACCCTTGGCCCACCCTCCTGCCCCCAGCTCAGCGATGCCCCAGAGGCACACAGCTCTGTGTAGTTCATCAAAGAAGGGGAGACATGGACAGGGGTACCTGGGGCTGCCCGAATCACACCAGCAATCACATCACTCTTTCACCTGCACAAAAGACTGAGCCTGGGGGAGCAGATGAGGGGCTAGAGGGGTCTGTCCCCATGGAGAGCAGGGTCTTTGGAGGAATTCACCCCCCTGCCCAGGGCCTCTGTGACAGGCTACCTGGGGACAAGTGTTGAATGCCAAGGACTCAAGCCAGAGAAGCTTTTCCAAATATGCTGCCAGACGTGGAAGGGATTGGGAAAGGGCTGCAGGCTGAGGAGAGGGAACCGAGGTATGGGAGAACCAAGAATTAGGAGCAGGGTTAGGACGAATAAGCAAGAGGGTAAACATGGAGACGGGGGTGTGTGCCCATGGCCCAGCACACAGCAGGTGGTCAATAAACAGCAGGGCGTCCTCCTAAACCCCACTGCTCCAGGGCCTCCTCCCTCCTGACACTCACAGCTTGTCAGTACCTAAAGGGCTGTCTCCATGAGCCCTGATTTCCCCTAAGAGAAGGACCCCTCTCTATCCAAGAGGAAGGAGCCCTGAGGAGTCATCTTGCCAGGGCCCATTCAATGTCACGTTCACATGTTCCATCTCAAGTAGCATTGCCTGATAAAATAGTACAGGATGCACACCTACACTAGAAAAATACTGGTCATTCATCCGAAATTCACATTTAAGTAGAGGTCTCGCTTTTGTTGTTTGGTTTGCTCCTTTGTTTATTTGTTGCTAAATCTGGCTAACCTAATCTCAGGACAGTCTTATGAGCCGACAGTGAAGATACTATCATCCCTCCACTGCCAAAGAGGAAAGGAAAGTCCTAAAGTTTTTTATTGCGCTCAAGTTCCCAGAGCAGGTGAATGGGGGGACAGGAAAAGGACCTCAGGGTGGGTCTCTGCTTCCCAGGCTGCCCTTTTCCCCACACTAATAGCTCCCAATCTGCCCATGCAGCAGAACCACCGCAAGGGCTTCGTAAATATAAAAATGAGACTGAAGAAAAAGGTGTGTGAGGATATGCCCCAAACTGATGACCGCTCAGGGGCATGGGCTTGGATGGGGAAACCTGAGGACTGCTGGCTCTTCTTTTATCCACCTTTATGGTGTTTGACTTGTTCTTCTTGAACATGCAATGCTTTTGTGATTTTCAAACTAGGAGAATAAATAAACAAGTGCTCCAGGGGTGGGGGGCAAGGCATTCGGGGAGTGAAACCCAGCACAAGGAAATGAGCTAAGCTAAGTATTTAGAAGTCTACTCTAGACCTCTCTCACACACCCAGGAACTCATCGTGAGGAAATAATCAGCAAAACAGACAAAGAGTCCCTTATGTGCGGTCTGTACAAACCATGTTTTCAAAAAATATTGAATATCATGGGAAAATATTCATGGTACATAAAAGGAAAGGACACCAGTCAGAGCGCATAGAACTGATCCAAATATAAAAGTATGTACAAGGATGAAAACTGGAAGGAAATGCCCAAAAATACTCAACATGACCATATAAGGGGAAGAAAAATTATGGTTGATACTTTTTCAATTTTCTCAATTTTCTGAATGAACATGCATGCTTAAGAATTTTTTTAAAATAAAAACAAAGATGCTTGAATCCCAGCTCAGGGGGACTGCACCAGAATTTCCTGAAGCTGTGACTCCTAGAATCTGTACTTTTAAAGCCCTGGGCACACACCACCCCCACCCGGCCTGCATCATGCCAGCGCTTTGTAACTAGCCACTGAGAATCAAAGGCCGGAAGGGTCTCCTGCCTCTCTCTCTGCGAGACTCTCTCCATCCATCCATTTTGCCCGTCCAGGTGTTTCTAAGGGAAGAAATGGCTGGCGGCTAAGGGGAGCCCACTGTGGAGGAAGGTCACCTCACAGGCAAATGTCACCGGCAGGTGACGAAAACAGAGCTCTGTCACTCCATGGAAACAACTTTGCAAACTCCATGGAAAACAGGGCCTTGGAGACAGCCAAACCCACGACACACAACAAGAGCCCCTCACTTGGAAACACAGTTATAGCCAAACAGGGAGCACCAGCAGGTGTCATTCAGTCAGGGTTGTACCTGTGAGCTGAGAGCATATCAGAAACATTTCATGGGCCCGTGCACTTCCCGCCTCCAAAAAGAAAAACTTTAACAAATGTTGCTGCAATAACAGGATACCCACATGGAAAAGAATGAAATGTGACCCCCCCCACCCCCACCATACGGCATACAAAAAAAAAAAATTTTGCACATCACTCTGCGGTGGGGCTGCCATTTTCAGAGTCCAGGAAGTCCCTGTGCTACCCAGGAAGACAGGCGTTTGAGCACTCAATCCTAGTCAAATACTAGGCAGGCTTTACTCGCTTTGGCCAGAGGTTTGGTGGTGCCCTGACAGAACAGGGGCCAGAATAGGTGAGTTTTGATAGCTAAGAACAAATTGACTCCCAAAGTCTACCATCCCCCACCTCCCTCCTTGGGGTCTCTCCTTCCCCAAGCCCCCACTCATCCACAGACATTCCAAAGTGTCCAGAACTCGAACCCCCTACTTCAGGTTCCACCAAGCCCGGCCCCACCCATGGTCCTGTTTAGCCAAATTTACCTCTGTTAATGCTTTCACCCAAACTGTTAGCCTTTCACTGGGCAGGGCCGACTACATTTTAAGCAGAAAGAAAAATGATCAGCTTCCTTCCCACATTAAGAGGTGATTGGCCAGTGAACTGACTCTTGTCAACCGCAGAATTTCTGCAAGCCCCGACCCCCATTTGGCTTTGTGATTCCCAAGTCTCCGTGAAAAGTTCGGAAGACAGCCGGATTCTTCTGGATAACCTCAGCCATCTAGAAAGGATGCTTCTTCCTGGGCCCCTCAGTGAACACCCACAGGCCCGAAGGCCCGAGGAGCAACGCGGGGCAATTACATCAGCACAGGACGCCTTTGTTTTGAGCTGAGGCTGGTTTTCCCACAAGCGACTGAAATAAATTAGAACGTTTTCAACGAGGGCGGTTGAAAGCGGCACTCTTGGAAAAGTCTCAGCAGCTGCTCTTTATTGGATTATAACTAGGAGCAAAACACCCCAAACCACACAATCGCCTGTAGAGGGGCGGGAGTGGGGGATCAAATCAAATACAACATTGTTATAGGGTCTGGAAAATGTTTCCCCAGGAAACCCAGCCTGGGAACCTGGTCAACGTTCTCTTGCGCTGCTGCTTGGGGAGACAGAAACTGCTTCTCGGGGGTCAGATACAGTTTGTCTGCACAGAGGCTGCCGGAGACGCGAATGGCCAGCCACGCAGGCCGGAGACGGGGGAGCAGCGGCAGTGCCGTCTGCCGCCGGAGGGACGCACTGGGCCCGAGGAGAAGGTCCTGCCCCAGGAACCAGACAAGCAGGGCCCCCTTTGCTGAAAGGTCTTTAAAAATAGTTGAAACCCTAGGGTTACTTTCCAGAAACCTACAACCTCCAGATGGGTCCCTGGACCAGATAAGTCCTGAAAGGCAGAGGCGCCAGCCTTTCCAGAACATCAACTAGTTCCATCCCCCTGTCCCATATTATTGACAGACGCTTCCAACACGAAAAAATGGCCATAGCCCAAATACTCCTAAAGAGTGGGACAGAAAGATCAAAGGTGATGATAGAGTTATACAGAGAAGGTAGGGTTTAACAAATGAGTATGATTGCTGAATCATTATATTGATATTTCTTTTAGCCTCAGTATCTTAGAGCAGCCAGAAGTAAAAACCTAAAATTGTGGAACTGTAATCCATAACAAACTCTGAAATCTATTCTACAACTAATTATTGCAGTGAGCTTTGAAATCTATTGCTTTTTGTATGTATGTTATTTTTCACAAAAAAGAAAAAAAGTTGATTGTAATGATAAATGCACAGCTATATGATGATATTGTGAACCATTGATTGTATACTTTGAATGGTTACATGGTATGTGAATATATAATATATATCAATTTAAAAATAGGTGACACCATCCTGCCTCTAGAATGAGCAAATCTCATCATGCCTTGGAAGCCAGAGGTGGGATACATTCCCTAGGGGGCCCATGGAGAAGGCAATTCCTTTGTTAGTATCCAAATAGGCTGATGGCTTGAGATGGAAACAAATAGTCCTAGGCTGGGGACCAGAAACCTGGGTAGATCTAACTCAGCCACTACTTAGTTCTTTGAGCTCAAGCAAGACATTTGCATTTCTCTGAACCTCAGTTCTCTTATCCACGAAGTGGATAGCATCGTATTTGTCCTCCCTTTTCCCCAGGGGGCCAGGAGGTGGGTGTTTATAAGCCTCAAATGAAAAGCAGAGGAAACAAAAATCAGAACAGTGCCTGTTTGAAAGAGGCAGGGGTGGTCTGGGGAAGGTCCCAGACGGGGGGACTCTGAGCTGATGGAAATGCACCATATCTTGGCTGGAGTGCCAATCGCTCGAGTATATAAGTTGGTGAAAATAGATCAAGCTGTACATCTAGGTAAATTATGCACCGATTTTTCTTAACTGAGAAGCAAATTTAAAGTGCTGAACAAATGAAAGATAACCCCTGTCATAAAGGAGGCTTTATTGGCCTGCTGTGAATAGGACATGTTCAAGTCAATAAAGTCTCACTTTGGCCTCGGATAGGAGATTATTTTGAAGTTCAGGTTCAATAGTTTCAGAAAACACACATGTTTGTGTCTAGTTCAAATTGGTCTGGTAGGTATTTAAGAGAAAACATTAGTTCAATTCAGTATTCCGTCGAAAAATAATAATATTTGGATTCGGTTTTGGGTTCAGTGAATCAGGGCAGTGTTTGCCGACTGGGGGGCCACAGTTCGGCTCAGTTCAAGTTCTGGTTAGAGCAGCCCAGCTTGGGCTGGCCCCTGGAACCTGGCCCACCGGCCATTGTCTGCACACTTTCATCCCTTCCAGGTCAGCATCAGTCAAGGAAGCCTTTTCCAGCCGCTTTCCTGTGCTGTGCCTTCCAAAAAGAGAAGCCAGAACTTGAGAGAAGAAAACAGCTCACTACTCTGGCTATAGAAAACCAAACCTACAAGGGTGCACGGGTGGTTCAGTGGTAGAATGTTCGCCTTTCATGCAGGAGACCCAGGTTAGATTCCCAGACCATGCATCCAAAAAAAAAAAAAAAAAAATCAAACCTACACCCAGACTCTGGCACATGGCAGGAGCTGGTCCCTGACATGCTGCTGTTCGGCAGGAGGAAGAGAAAAGAGCCATGACATCTGGGCAGTGGATGTCCTGGCCACCGGGTTGGGGGGGGGTCGCGGTGCCCCTTTGTAGGTGGCAACACCAAGGGAAAGAGAGTGCACCCTACCCAAACGTGCTCACCCCCAGGTCCACACACGCAGTGGGCAGGGCACAAACTGTGGCCAGGGCAGCTCTGCGTCCCCACCCCCAGGCCCCTTTGACAAGTCCTCAGCTGGGCATTGAATCACAGCCCCAACAAAAGACATGATCAACGCCCCGTCCTATAGGGGGGAATCCATTTTAAATAGAACCTTTGAAGATATGATCAGTTAAGATGTGGACTCATTTGTAAATAGGACCTTCAAAGATCCTATTTAGATGACATCAAATTCAGAGTGGGCCTTAATTCATATGACTGGAGTCCTTACAAGGTAGAGGAAAGCCTGTTAGTAGAGGCCAGAAGTCAGCAGAAATCAGAGGAGAGGACAAAAGGAGAGCGAGGTGGCCAGGTGACCAAGGATTGCTGGAAAGCAAGCCCTGCCAGCACCTCGATGTTAGATTTCTAACCTCCGAAATCATGAGACAATAAATTACTGTTCTTTTATTCAACCTATTGTGTGGTATTCATTAGAGCAACCCTGACTAACCTTGGCATCCTCCCAGACCACCCCACGCACAGGGCCTTGCCCCTTCCAAGCTCCTTTGCACTCTCTGTCCCCCGTTGGGCTCAGCGGGCACATGTGTGGTGTCACAACTTTCTTCTTCAGCTTTGGCATTTCTCCTTGACAGCAAGACTCCCAACTTCCATTTCCAAGACTCCCAGCAGGAGCTGGCACAATGAGCAGAAGACTCACCTCAGGACTACTGACGGATGTTTCTGAACGGTCATCTAATGTAGCATGGGAACAAATGTCTAAGGGAGTCTACAAAAAAAGAAAGCTTACCTCCCTTGCTGTCCCCTTCCCTCCAGCCAGGCTCATCCTGTCCTGGCTCAACTACAGAACAACCTGCAGAAGCCCAGGCCTCTACCTCCTGGGCCCTACCCACTTCTTCTGCCACTGTCCCTACCTTACACCTCGCTCTCCAGACCACCTGGAGGTTCTATGACTCTGTCCCTTTGCACATTCTCCCCCCCAACAGGGCCTTCCTCCTCCTGTCTTCCTGAATAACTCCTCCTGGGTGCCAGCCAGGCAGACCTGACCACTTTGTACACAGACAGACCAGGTGAGGAACGCATCGCCTGGGTTTCAAACACCTCCAGCTTTACTCCTGTGCATGCTCACATCTAGCACTCTCTGCTTTGCTGATTAATTATCTCCCAAAGAGTTCCTCACTGCCTGACACACAGGCTTCCATTGGCAGGACTGCCATGTACAGTTGTGCAGGTTACTTACTGCACAAAGGTGCCTGGCCAAGAGGGACTAATGGGAGCTCAACCCTGCTTGCCAAGCATGCTCCTGGGGGCTGCCTCTGTCCAGAGGTGGTACCTTTCCCTCATTCTCTCCCATGAAGACAGTAGCAGCCCTGCCCATCAGGCCTCTCCCAGCAAGTACACACAGATCCAGGAAAGGAGAGTTGGCACTTTGGACAGCCATCTGGCTAAGCTCGTCCCTCCCTCATCCTGGTTGCAGCAACTTGCTGAGGAGTCTGTCTGCTGCTGGACCCGCAGCTCTTGCAGGCATGGCCTAGAGAGCTGGGGCTTGTCTCTGTAACAGTAGCCCTGAGCACAGCACCCTATGTGGGCTCTTGCCCAGCTAAGAACTGGTTTTACTGAATGAATCTAGGAACATGTGAATCACCTCGGATTGGTTTCCATGCTCAGGTTAAGTGTTTTTCTAGCTTTCTCTGTCAGAACCGGACGCCATTTCATGGCGAGCTATGGAAACAGTGCCTGCTGTCCCCACCCATGTGGCAAGGGAAACTACAATGACCTTCTATCAGGATCTGCCTTTCTGCCACCCAGCCCCTACCCACTTCAGCCAGATGTACCCTCTTCCCTGTGTTCCCACATCAGGTCCCGAACTCACCAAGCTTGCGGTTTATTCTTGTCCTAAAGGATATTTTAGATAACCTGGGCTGTGGAAGAGGTAGATGTGGTTACCAAGGCCTCTTGCTAGTGTGGTCTCTCATCCACCCTCCCCCAGTGGTGTCATCACCCCCTCTAGACCTGAGTACCCAGACGTGCCACCTTAGCCTGGCCCAATGTCCTCTCTCCTGCTCCCTGTGCCCTAACCGCCCGGGGTTCCCACAAGCCCCATCTCCTGACATGCTGCTTCCCTCAGAATGTCAAGCCCTCAAGGAGATCCTGGGCTGCTGACCCAGCTCAGACGACCACCCAGCACCCTTCATAATTGTCCATGCCCATGACCCATAGCTGCCTACCATCTTGGCCTCACAAATTTGCCAGCAAAAGCAACTTCTCAGCTCGCAACCTCAGACATCCTGGAGACAGCTGTGTACAGAAGAAGAACATGGGTTTTGAAGTCAGGGAGACCTGGGTTCAAATGTCAGCTCTTCCCTCCCCATCCTAAGGTTTTGGCAGCTTGTTTAACCACTTTGACCCTCAGCTTCTTCATCTGTACAGTAGAAATGATAGTACTACCACCGATGTATATTCAAAGAGATAGTGCCAGCAAAGTGGCTGGTACTCAATCAGGGTGACCAACTCGTCCAGGTTTGCCCAGGACTTTCCCAGATTTAGCACCTAGGAAATCCTTAGCCCTGGGTTTCCTGGAGACCCAACTGCTGAGTGATCCCACAGCTCCTGGCCAGGCCAATCAGGGAGGGCATAGCCCAACAAACCTCCACGGAGTCCTCCTCTGACCTTCACCTTCCCAGCCTCTTGAGAGAAGAAGGAAAGGGATTTCACTCCTTTTATTAGGACAGTAGTGGGGGGAGAGCATGTTTCTAACTCCGAAACTTCAAATGTTAAACCCCCATCCAGCCGGAACAAAGCGCAGCGCTGTGTCCACGCGGCGGGGCCCGGCGGCGGCATGATTGGCTGATGCAGCAGCGACGCCTGCTGGCCGCGGCCAGGCCCGGGTCCGAGCTCGCTCGGGCGCCTGTCCGCCTCGCTCCGGATTTCCTGGGGAGGCCCCATTATTTGCTGCCTGATGAGGCTGTCCCGGCCCCAGGTGGCTGCAAGGAACAGGCCGCGCCTCCTGACGCTCCACCCCGAGCCGGGAGCGGGCGGCCCCGCAGGCCCCGAGGCGAAGGGGGTCGTAGGCTGGCGGGGCGGGCCGCGCGCAGCCCCCGGGTGCCTGGGCGGAAGGACAAGGGCCGCCGCGCCTGTGCTTGAGGAACGCGGCCTCCCTCACAGCCTTCAAGAGCCAGGAGGCCGAGGAACCTGGGCAGTGCGGAGGGGTCCCTGGCCCAGCCACCTGCTTCCTCTTCAGTGCCCCCCAAATGTCCTAGGAAGACATCATTTCCCCCCATTAAAATTATTAATTCTGACAAGAATCATCACTTTCTCAGAACAGTTCATTTTCTGTTTTTTTCAATGCAGTACTGGCTGCAGGGTTTCCTCGGGGAAGAAATGTTTTGGCAGCTCATGGGCATGATGGGGACATGCCCGCAAGCGTGGAACCACGAAAGCATGTCGAAGTGAGGACACTGGGTGTCGGCTGCCTCCCTGGCAACTAACTGCCTCACCACAGCCCACACTCCAGCCTTAGAACAAGCACTATTCAAAAATGAGGCCTCAGCAAAATCACGGCCAGCACATGCCTGAAGGGCCAATGATCTAGTCTGCTGTTCCCTTTTGACAGATGGGAAAACCGAGGCTCAGAGAGGTGCAGTGACTTGCCCAGGGTTTCACACCTGGCCTCAGAGTTTGGGCTCATCCTCTCTGCTTTCCACTGCTCTATGCTACGCTTCAGGCTCCTGAAAGGAGTTATAAATATGTTTGGGAATGCTATGGCATCCAAGAGAAAAGCTGAATACAGCCTTAAATGTTTATCAGTAGGGGGACTGATTAAATAATGTATACCACACAATGGAATATCATGTTGACCTCAAAAAGGAGATACACTGCATATATGTAAATGTGTGTATGGATATATATTTGTATATGCATGCATTTGTATGTATATTTGTGTATGTATATGTGCACACATACATAAACACATGCAGATTACAAAATAGTATGATATGGACTTATTCTCAGTCAAGATCCTGGAAAGCCTGAATGGGGTGATTTGAGAGAGTTTAATAAACGGATTTATTTATAGGGTTTAAGAAAATCAACAAGGAATCGTGAAGCACCCAGAGACCAGTAACCGTGCTTAGGGCTACAGAATAAAGGGAGGAGGCAGTTATGGGGGTCCACAGGGGTAAGCTATAGGGAGGGGCCCCCTGGCAGGCGCTATGGCCGCCAGGGGAGAGCTGCATCCAGCAGCCAAGCTGGCAGGGAATAAATGTCCCAGCCCAGCCACACTTTACATCTCTTGCCAGAGGCAGAGCCTGTTGATGTGTCCACCTCCTGGGCAGGGGCAGGGTCGGGGAGGGTGGGGAGTGGACCGGGAGGAAGGGGCCTAGAAGGAGAGCCACGCCACTGAAACCATGTGCAAATTAAGAGTCAGGAGGGTCGAGGGTGTTCCTCTTGGGAGACAGAGGACCCAGAAATGCCTGGAGTGAGGGAAAGACACTATGACTATTTTGTTTGACTTTATAGCACCTAGCAGATACGAAGTTTATAATCACCACTAAAAAGCAAAATATTTCATTTGGGTAGGGAACAATACTTAGAATTCAGTGTGCTCTAGTGGACAGAGCCCTCATGGGGGGAGAGGGGGTAGGTCAGCTGGCTGGAGCACTGTTCTCACTTCCTTCAAATCCTGTCCCATCTTCCCACTCCAACCCACCCTCATGTCTGCTTGCTCTGAGCTCCGCGTAGACGTCACGCTGGAGGGCTAGAGCTCATTTTGGGCCGTACTATACTGCCCCATTTAAACAAGGCGTGTGTATCCATGGCTAGACAGCGTCCACCTCAGGTTCTTGCCAACAGCCCAGCAGTGGGCACAGAGTAGGTGCCCAGTGACTACACGGTCATGACAGACTGATTGAATGCACTGGCTCCGCATCTAACCAGCAGGAGTTCCCGCCGCCAGAAGTCATTTAACTTCAGCGTCCTCATCTCTCAGGTGGAGAGATTGATGGGGCCTCCCTCACCTCCCAGGGCTGCGGTGATTTGGAAACTTTGCGAAAGGGCTGACACACATGCGAAATCTATGTGTCGGGAGGAACACAGTCGGACTGGGGCACCTTTGCAAATGCTTTTCTTTTCCTTATTAAAAAAGAAAAAAATGTGTTTAAGAAGAGTGATCACGTCTCTTCATTTCCTGCCCTCTCCCCTTTGCAGGAGCATGAGACATTTAATTCAGGGTCGCAGACTCTGTTTCCGTCTGGGGGAGACAGGCCTCAGGGGAATGGCCCCCTTTAGGAATTTGTACCGGCTGGGAAATATAATCCAGTGTTTCTCAGCCATCATTTAGCAAAGAGTTGTCATCAGAGTGGTTTGCTCCCACCCGGCCCTGCCCCCCCTTCCCCGCCCCTCACCCCCAAGTCCCTGAAGGACCGACTTGGTGACTCTCTTCGTACTTAGGAACAAGCAAATCTGCGAAAACTTAGGAGGCCTCAGCTGAACCGAAACGTTTTTCAAAGAAACACTTTCCAGCCCAAGAAAGGTAATATCCTGGAGGGCTGCCCGCCTTCCTGCAATTAACTAGAATACCACCCAACGGCGCTTTTGTTGGCTACCATTTCCCATGGAAATACCTCAAATGCTTTTCCTCCTGGTGGTTCAGCAACTAGAGACATGGAAACAGACAGCAGCCCTAAAATGGGACCTTTGTCTCTTTCCTGTTCAAGCTGCAGAAGGGCAGCCAGGACCACGAGCCCTTCCTCCACCACCCACCCCACCAGGGCACCGAGGGCGAGGGGCAGGGAGACCCTGAGGATGGGGGAAGGGTGCTGTCTTGAGGAGGGGCCCAGGGGCTGAGGCTCTACCAAATGTGCATTCAAGTCCAGCCCCACCAATTAATAGCTCTGTGACCTTGACCAAGAGACTTCACCCCCAAACCTCTACTTCCCTATCTGTTAAATGGGGGAAATAAATCTTGCAGGGTTGTTGTGGAAACTCAGTGAAGTAACATTTGTAAAAACCCCTGACACACAGTAGGCGCTCCTTACAGGGTAGTTTTCATTGTACACCTTGGGCTGAAGCACTCCCCTGTCCTACTACAACGCTGGCTCCTTTTCAAATCTCAATACTCCAGGAAGGATTAAACTTGGAGGGTCTCTAGGAGCCCATCAGGGACCAGAAAGGAAGTGCTTTGGGAGCAAGTGGAAGGTTAAGAAGAGGGGTCAGCAAAACCAAGTTGCAGAGCAGCCAATCTGTCACATCAGGACCAGTGGTCCCCAAAACAAGCTTTTGGGGCATCTAGGCCCCCTGCACACTAGACGATGCCCCCTCTGATGCCTGGGCTGAAGGAGCCACCTCCAGTCCCCGCCCAGTTGTCTGCGCCATGTCATCAGCGGCAAAGGAGCTCAGATTCCCCCACCAGCGGGGCCCAGAAAGAGAACTGGCTTGCTGGGCCCTGTCCTCCGTCATCAGGCCAGCATGTACTTCCATGAGCTCAACACATGCTCACTGCCCTTCTCCCGGACTCTGCCCTCTCCTGCTCTGGTGACCTTCACAGGAGCTTACTGGGACAGGATTTCTCATTTCGAGAAGGCAGGCAGTTGTCACCCTAGTGCAGCTGTCAGCCCGGAAAAGATCTCTTTCCCCAAATGATCTGTTCCAACTGCAGTGTCGGTGCCCCAAACTAGCCACTGCCTCAATTTCCCAGCTGCAAAAGCAAATACTCATACAAATACCTAAACAACAGGAATTTATTGGCTCCTGGTTTTGAGGGTAGGAGTCCAAAATACAAGTGTCAGCACGGTGATGCTTTCTCCCAGGCTGTGGCCTTCTGGAGCTGGCTGCTGGTGAGCTTTGGCCCTTGGCTTTTCTGTCACATGGAGATGGCTTCTCCTTTCTCCTCCAGGCTCCGCTGACTTCCAGATTCTACCAGCTCTCTGTCTGCACCTGCCAGAAGGGCTCTAGTAATAAGACCAAGACCTATCCTGATTCAGTTGGGCCACGGCTTAACTAAAAAAAAAAATCTTCAAAAAGTCCAATTTACAATGGGTTCACACCCACAGGAATGGATTAGGATTAAGAACATTTTTTTTCTGGGGTACATAACTCAATCTGTTACAGCCACGTATTTCTGTAAGCAGGAAATGCACAATTTTGAAATTTTTCAAACCAAAGAGGAAATAGGATGACAAGTAAAGAAAGAAAAGAAGAGGTGGAGAAAAGGGGTTTTGTTGTTGTTTTACAGGGAGATTAGAAATGTACGAGTTAAATAATTGTGTTATTTTATGACTCCGATTTGTGTTTTATTTTGCTCATTAAATCATCTTGTTTAGTATTGTATCTCTCTGATCCACTTTGAGATAAGACAATGTATAAATTGGTTATTTAATACAAGGCGAATATATTAACTCTAAATTTATAATTTGGTCAGAGAATAATAAATTTGCTGGTAAATTTTCATTTTTAACTTTTTAATTTTTTGTTAAAAACATACTTCTTGGCTGCCAACCCTACATAAATCTAGCTTTTCACTTTTGTGAGTTTCTGAGAATAAGTTAAATTATAATAAAAGAAGAAATCGTTGCTAAAGGAGAGCAAAACTTTGGATATAAGATCCTTCTGACCTTATCAAGGGAGGAATGATTCTGAGCCCCAAAACAAAATAGCTGAGGGCTGGGAGAAAGAGGAAGAGACCCTGGGCATCTGTCACTAACCCACCTTATTGTACAGAGAAATCAAGAGTGGCAGAATGGGGAACAGAAGTAGCCACAGAGACAGGAGTAACAAGGGGTACAGGACACAGACACTGGAGTGAAGAATTCTGATGGTTAAACTTATCTAATCTCCAATTGTGCTAAAGAAAGTCCCGGTGTCATTAGATTTATTAGTTTATGCTGGGTTAAAAAAAATTGTCATGCAGTTGAGTCTTTCAAGAAAGTGTCAGATGGTCCAAGTTTTCTCTTTTTGAGAGCCTTCTGTTTGTTAAGTAAATAAAAAAGAGAGTTAAAAGAATAGAATCGGTCCACTAAAGCGACATCAACCCACTCCAATACAGGGTCGCCAGCAAAAAGCAGGACTCGCGCACACTCTGACGGAAAGACGTTTTCCTCACCCGGAGCGGAGAAACAGCAAGGCCAGCGTCACCAGCTGGTGTCGGCTCTCCAATGCCAGCAGGTCTCAGTCCGTGGCAGGGAGCGTTTCTGTGTATGTGTGTATATGTGTGTGTGCGTGTGTGTATGTGTGTGCTGCCACAGTGCTCCCTCCCCAGTCAGGGACAGATACACCACGGGGTGTGAGCTGGACATCATGAAACACAGCACCAGAATCAGGCTGTCTCCAGCGAATGTCAACATGTGCTCAGGACAAAGGGGAAGGAGTGTCCCGGCAGTCCCCCGGCAGTAGTCCCCTTATCTACTAAGGAATCGTGTTTGGGGCTCAGAATCATTCCTCCCTTGACAAGGTCAGAAGGATCTTCCCACTTCCTAGGGAAGCTGGAGGGCCCTGCTAGGACTGCCCCCTCCCACAAATAGAAACTATCACCCATTTTTGTACCCCTGAAATAAGAGTTGTTCATCCTCACAATGAATGTAACTATGTGGATTGAAGTGTTATGGTCACACCCATTTCACAGACGCGGATACTGAGGCAGAGAGAAAGGGAGTGACTTGCCTAAGGACATACAAGTATTGTGGAGAAACTGGGTGCAAATACAGTTTGGCTCCAGTGTCCTTACACTGCCTCTTTTGCGTCTTTTTTCTCACAAAGGCTCTTAAGGAACACTTCAGATAACGCAAAAGAACACTTTAATTGCTGCTCATGCCCCCATCCCCTTCCCCTCCATCTCTCTTCCCCAGAGCATCCACCACTGTGTGTCTCTCTTACAGCTCATGTCCTTACAGCTTGGCTACTTGACCTCTTTGTACCTCTGTTCTTCCTCTAGGACAAAGATGATAAAAGCTTCTCCCTCCTTGGGTTATTGAGAAGATTAAATGAATCTTGAGGGTTAAACGAAGATGGCCTCAAATGGGCTTCAGCTTTTATTACATATCCTTGATGAGGGCATGTATCTGGTAGTGTCCGGGTGTATTGGTTGGTAAACAAATGGAAGCTCTTAGGTGCCGGTTGGTGACTAACCCTTACCACCCAGGCCCTTCCCTGGGACTCCCATACCTGCCCACCATCGAGCAACTAAAGGGTTAACACCTGGCTCAGCAAGGGGCTTCCAGGACCTAGGTGACTGCCCCTTAAGGCCTGGGGAGCCCCGGGTGGGGATTCCCTGCACCCACCAGCCCTCGGAATCCCCTGAGTGCAAGCCCTCATTCCCACAGGCCTTCTTGGCCACAGCAGCCCAGACCCCTTGGCAGTGGTGTGGACATCCTGGCATGGAATGACCACCTGTCCTCCCCAACCCCTCCCACCCCAAAGGTTGTAGCTGCCCACTGCCTGGAGTCGCCCTCCCATGGCCATGGGTAGAACGGCAGCGTCTTCAGGACTGACCCTAGCAAAAGCTGGAGAGCAGGTGGGCAGGCAGCATTAGGGACCAAGGTAGGCACCCCTGTGACAGGAGGAGGTGAAGCAGGATGGCCCAGGCCCATGGGGACAGTTTGGGGGTCAGAGGCCACCTGAGAGTTGGTCCCTCTTTCTACAGTATCTGTTGAATTTCACTTCCTTTTAACGGGACACACCTATTAAAATTCATTAAGCACCGGGCCATCAGGTCAATTTAAGTAACAAAAATGAGAGCTAATACTGACATGGTGCTTGCTCACTGCTAGGCACCATTCTAAATGTATTATACCATCGATACCACCATCGATATCATCGCCCCATTTTTATGGGTGAGGAACCTGAGAGCAGGGGTATTTTAAACTTAAATGTCAAAACTAGGCAATCTGACAGCAGAGCCCACAGATTTAACCACCAGGCTGTATCACCTCCTGTCCACCTAAAAGATCAGAATTGACCTAATTACATAGGACATTTCAAGGAATTAATTTTAATAATTTAGTCGATACTAGAGATATGGAATATATGAAAAGCTCAGGCAAGTACTTGCTGTTCATTTAGCAGAAACTGAGAGAAGATAACTTCATTTATAACTTCATGGGTGTTCAGAAACATTTTCTTAGTGAAGATACAGGTCAATTAATGACTATCAATTTATTAGGGAAATTGTTGGAAGTGTTTGATGCCATTTTTTACATGAAATTTTGGCCCAAACAGGCATGTCATTCAACCAGGGTCAGCCACGGCATAGAAAAGCTCACACCAATAATTTCTAAAAATTACCAAATAATTCAGAAATTGTGAGATTTCTTTGATATACAATCTGTGCTATGATTTAGAGAATATATTTTTAATTTTTGATGGCTATATTGACATATAATTTATATTATCATTCCAGTTACACATTTGAGGATCGCTCCTGTCCCTCACCAATAAATAAGAAAGTTTTACCTGTGGGTTGCTAAATTTTCATAAACCTATCTCATAAGTGTATCTTTCTGCATCTTGTTTTTCTCATCCATTTCTCTTCATTACTGCACAGCAATTCCTCTTGAGGCTCTTCCATGTTTTATCCACTCACTTACTGATGGATGTTTAGTTTTTTTCCCACCTTATACATTTCTCCTTGTGCACAAGTTGAAAAGTTTCTCTAGGGTATAAATGCTGAAATAGAATTGTTGCACCGTAGGACCCAAACATTTTCCATTTTATCAGGTTCTGCCCACTTTCTCTCTCCTACCACCAGCCTATTAAATGATAATTTTTCTTTTCATCCTCACCAGTGCTTGATACCGTCAGACTTAAATTTTTTCAGTCTGTGAAAACAGCATCCCGATGTTGTTTTAGTTTTTATTTTTTTTATTTATTTTTTTTTTAATTTGCATATGGGCAGGAGGCACCAGGGATCGAACTCCAGACCTCCAGCACGGCAGGTCGGAGCTCTGCCTGCTGAGCCACGGCAGCCGCCCAGTTTTTATTTTCTTGATTACTGGTGTGGTTGGGCATCTTTCCATATGTGTATTAGACATTAAGAAATCTTTTCTGCGAATTGCCTCTTCATATCCTTTGCTACCAGGACAATTGTCTTCTTCTTTAATTGAACTGGAGTCCTTTATAAATTCTGGCTAGCAATCCTTTATCTGCTATATATATCACAAATTTGTTCTTTGTATTTTCATTTTTACATGGTGTCTTCTGCCATCCAGAAAACAAAGTCAAATTTATCGTTCTCTGTTTGTGGTTGGGGGATGGAGGTAGTAATCTTATTTAAGAACACCTGTTTTATCATAAGACCTTAAAGATATATTCCTTTTTTTTCTAATAGTTCAGAGTTTACTTTTTTATGTTAAGTTTTTAAAGCACCTGGAATTTATTTTTGCATATGAGATGAGTCAGGGAGATAAAGCAAGGAGACACACAGAAGGAAACTGAGGAGGCAAGGAGACAGCCACTAAAAATAATGTTGCAGAAAAAAAATTAACATCATGAAAAAATTTACCCATACATGAGTACCATTTTTTTAAAAATTTCAAAATTGCATTTTCAGCAAACATCTATGGTTAATTTTTGAAGGCTATGTCCAGGTCATCTTTTGGAGTCCTACTCCTTCCTCTTCATCCCCCCTTCCCCATCAGAGTCACTGTCTCCTCCCCCTGCACCTCCACTTCCTTTTGTCAAGACCAGGCTTTTCTAGTCTCTGGGAAGGGAAAAAGTGTTTCCCTCATAATCATTCTTTGACCTTCGATCAGTGATGACATGTCCCAGTTTGCCTAGGACAGCCCAACTTTCTGTGATTGTCCCAACCCCCCTAAATTAGCATATTTGATACCCAGTACAAATTGTTTTTTTAACACCTTTAAGCTTTTTATAAATTAAAAAAATCACTGATTGAGCTAAAATGTGCACTAATCAAGTAAAAAAGATTACAACTCATAATCAGTTTCCCTGTTTAAATTTTTTTTAATTTTTCCCTGATTAAATATTAAATGCAAACAAAAGCTCAAACTTGTCATAAAGAATGAAATAATTCAAGTCATTCAAGTTATGTTTCTCCATCTTTACAACCACTGTGCTATCATCGTTTGTTTCAAATATATTGTTTAAACCCAGGAGTATCCCAACAGAGGTTGAAGACAGAAATTCCTCCCTGAGCTTGAAGGATTTTGAATCTTTATGAACTTATTCTCCAAAAGAAGGTGTTGAGTCACCATGTGTCAGGGGCCCACTGTATACCTGAGTGTTCTCCGAATTAACTTCCACATAGAAATCAATATTTATTACTTATTAAAACATGCTAATTTGAAGCTTACGTACATGTTAAAACTCAAAAGTAATCATAGCAATTGTTTAGGACTTAGACCAACAATTTTTTTTTTATTTTAAAGAGGAGTATGTTACACCGATGGGGCTCAGAATTGTCAATGGGTGGTAATAATGAAAAGCAAACCACGGCAAGGGATAAACTGATTTTTAGTCTGTTTTATTATTGTTTTCACATTCTTTAGGAATGTTTTACTATTGCTGGACTTCTTCCACTACCCGCACCATTTTCACTTTCAGGAATGTTCCAGCTTAGATGATAAATTATACGAATCTTTGTTTTTGCCTAGAGGCTGGGGGAAGGAAAAAGGCCCATAGGTCAAGTGAGAGAGACAGACGCTCAGAGATATACAGAGGACAGTCAGATTAATACTTTAAGACGTAGCCCTGCACACGCTTAGCGGGCAGGAATCTGTCTCTGCAGGACTGCCGCCTGGCTTCTCTAAGCCTCCTTCACATGCCAGCCCTTCAGATGGTTGAAGAGGGACCCTATGTCATTTCACTCCCATTGCACCAGCCCTTTCCTCAACCACACTCCCACACGGGACATTTCACCATGCTTCCCCCATCATGTTCAGAACTGGAGCACAATTCCCCCGACAATCTTATACTGAGGCTTTGGTCCCCAAATCAGACAGAGTCTTCCATTGATCTTCATTTAATTTTCCATACTATTCTCTTCATCTCCTCATCCTGTCTGATCAAAATATTTTTGCGTCTAGTAATATTATTTGAAATATCACTCTTCTGACTGGTTTCAATCATCCCCAAATGTAGCAAATGTGCTTTTTAGATCTGCATACACATATAAATGCTAAGGAGAGCAAGCTCAAGCCAGAGCCTGGGGCACACCACAGATCCACCCTTGAGAATACATTATTCCCTTAGTCATGCATTATGTGCTGAACTTGTATCTTCCTGCTTTTATTTCTTTAAACATAGTCCTATCTTGACCGGATTTTATAAAACAAAGGTAGCCACTAAGTCTTTCTCCAGATGTTTAATGTTATTTAATCATGAGTTCTGCTTTATGTGAAAAGTAACACTGAATGGAGTACTCTTTCTACTCTATCATTTATTCACACAGGCCCCTAACCTCACCAGGTGCTACCACACACCTGGTGACACTGTGAAATTTGGAGTACTGCATTGGGGAAAATAATCAGCTTCCTGAAGGATGTCTTTGCACATCCAGAAGGTCCAGAGAGCATCAAGTAGGGCTGATGTGGCCTGCCCTGGTGCTGGGGACCAAGGGGCCTTCTATGGCTTCCATTGTCAGCCTCTTCTTTGATACAGTGGCTACAGAACCGGCCATCAGGTAGCAAGGAGAAAGCAGGTAAGAGGGGCTCACACTCTCTTTAGGAACAGGTCTCCCAAACAGTGGACTTCCATCCCGCTGGCAATAACCCCATCATTTTTCAAATGGGCTTTGGAAACTGGTTGTTAAAGAGTACTGAGCATGGTAATTGAGAGAAAAGTAGTAATTTTTGGAAAAAAAAATACAAACAGTCTTGAAGGCTAGGCCATGCGCAGGAAGTAACTTTGAATTCCTTTCCTAAACAATACAGGGAAGTTATTTGTAAAATGTATTTGTTGGGATTATCTAATCTGTAACAGTAACCCCCCCCCACCCCAAGTAGCAATGGTTTAGTTCCGTTTCTCATTTCTGAATGTATTAAGTGATGGCAATACCTACTGTAAGAAAATTAAGTATAGCTAATTAAGTTTAGCTAAAAATTCAGTTTCACACAAGATGGCACAGAAAGGGCTGCAGGACAGCTCAGGCTGCAGGCAGGGAAGGAGCGCGCCTCTGACGTAAGCCTAGAATTGGCGCTCCGAACAGGTAGAAACAAGTTTAAACAAGTAACAGCCAGGGTCATCGAAATAAAAAGCATAATCAAAAGTGGGAAGCTTCCGCCAGAAATTTGAATTAGTTAGGTTATCCAGCTAGGCTGTAAACTCTGGAGGATCCAGTCAGCGGAGAAACAGGAGAGGGACTTGTGGGTTAGATAAATATCACTGTTTCTGGTTGCCAAAACACCAACCACCATTTTTCAGGTAGGCGTTGTTGTTGCAAGATTGTGAATAAATTTCTTCTCCACAGTCGGGTGAGTGCTTATTCTCTTTCAAGTACGGTGTTCTCTCTAACACCTACCGTTTACTGGAGGTCTGCTGTGTACTAAGCACAGCCCTAGATACTTTACAATTAATCTTCACAAAACCTTATGAAGTAAGTCCCCATTTTACAGGTGAAGAGACTGAAGCTCAGAGAAGGTAGGTAACTTCCCTAAGGTCACACACCTCCCTGGTGGTAAAGCCGGTGTGAGTCCAAAGCTCTTTCCACTCTGCCTGCTGCCTGCTCCTCAGGGGATGACAGGTGCCCCTCTCACTTCTCCTCTGTCAAGACTCTCTAGGGAAGGAAGAGCATCACCCAGCAAACTACAGAATCACCGGAAGCATGTTCACCAAGACCGGCTGTGCTGGTTTGAAAGGATGTATGTACCCTACAAAGCCATGTTTTAATCCTAATCCCATTTTGTAAAGGCAGCCGTTTCTTTTAATCCCTATTCAATACTGTGTGTTTGAAACTGTAATTAGATCATCTCCCTGGAGATGTGATTTACTCAAGAGTGGCTGGGAAACTGGATTAGGTGACGACATGTCTCCACCCATTCAGGCAGGTCTTAATTTGTTTCTGAAGTCCTATAAAAGAGGAAATGTTTTGGAGACTGAGAGCAATTCAGAGAGCAGAGCAGAACGACATAGCCATGAGAAGCAGAGTCCACCAGCCAGTGACTTTTGGGGATGTAGAAGGAAAACACCTCCCGGAAGCTTCATGAAACAGGAAGCCAGGAAAAGAAGCTAGCAGAACACGCTGTGTTCACCCTTCCAGATGAGAGAGGAGCCCTGACCATATTCACCATGTGCATTTCTTGAGAAAGAAATCCTGAACTTCATCGGCCTTTTTGAACCAAGGTATCTTTCCCTGGATGCCTTAGATTGGACACTTCTATAGACTTGCTTTAATTGGGGCATTTTCTCAGCCTTTGTAAACTACCAACTGATTAAATTCCCCTTTTTAAAAGCCATTCTGTTCCCGGTGTATTGCATTCCGGCAGCTAGCAGACTAGAACACTGGCTTTCAGAACATACGTGTTAACAGCTAAAAACTAAAACCGAAAAGCATTTCCACACTCGTCACCCCACGCTGCTCTTCCCACTGATTTTTTAAATACCACAGAACCATATGTTTTGGTTGTCCTTCTGTTTCACTGGGTGCAACTGTTCTAGTTCGCTAGCTGGCAGAGTGCAATATACCAGAAACAGAATGGCTTTTAAAAAGGGGAATTTAATAAATTGCAAGGAACAGTTCTAAGGCCGAGAAAATGTCCCAATTAAAGCAAGTCTATGGAAACATCCAATCTAAGGCATCCAGGGAAAGATACCTTGGTTCAAGAAGGCCGGTGAAGTTCAGGGTTTCTCTCTCAAGTGGAAGGGCACATGGTGAACACAGTCAGGATCTCTCTTTCATCTGGAAAGGCACATGGGGACCACGGCATCCTCTGTTAGCTCCCTCTCCTGGCTTCCTGCTTCATAAAGCTCCCCAAGAGGCGTTTTCCTTCTTCATCTCCAAAAGTCACTGGCTAGTGGACTCTCCAAAATGCTTCCTCTTTTAAAGGATTCCACTAAACTAATCGAGACCCACCTGGACTGGGTAGAGACACGTCTCTACCTTATCAAGTTTAATACCCATACAGACTGAGTCACATCTCATGTGACTTGAGATAACCTATTCAAGTTTCCAACCTATAGTATTGAATAGGGATTAGAAGAAACCATTGCTCCCACGAGATCGATTAGAATCAAAACACGGCTTTTCTGCGTTACATAAATCTTTTCAAACTGGCCAGCAACTAATCAGCACACTCACTAAATGCCAAGGACGTCTGAGTCAAGACTCCACAGAACAGTGGGTCTCCAGATGCCTGTTCCTTGCTGGCCACCCCACTAAGTCCCATGTGCCTTGGCAACTACCATGTATAATGGGTCAAAACAATCAAACCTGTGACGCTGAAACTGGTGCCAGGCTCTCTCCAGTCTCTTTATGCACAAGCAAGTCAAGAAGTCTCGATAATGGTGATGAATACACAACTATGTGATGACACTGTGAGCCACTGATTGTACACCATGTATGGATGTATGTGTGTGAAGATTTGTTAATAAAAATATTTTAAAAAAAGAAGAAGAAGTTATGAAAAGCATGGGTGTAAAAAGATTTCCCTGTTTGGGGGATTGGCAGCTCATTGGCCTGGCTCTCCTGACAACATTTTACCTGAACAGTGATACAGATAAGTCAAAATCAGAGAGTGTAGGTAATGCGCCCCAAGTCACGCAGCTTAAAAAAACAGCAGTCATGACTCAAATTGGGACTTCGGACCCTTAGAACAAAGTTTGTTCCTGTTCCCGAAAGTTCTCTCCTCAATGTCTCCTGTCCTCCCATCCCTGCCCTGTGGAGCAGCCTAAGTCATTACTCGGAAATTACCAGAGTTAAAGCTCAGCTACTAGTGTGGGTGCGGGGAGGGGGTGGGCGCCTGACGAGGGGCTCTGGTGGTGCCCTAGGGAGGAAGGGGAGGGAAGGGGGAGAGGGAGGAGTCCCAGAAAGGGAAGAGGAGGGAAGGGAAGGGAGGACGAAGGGAAATAGAGAGGTTAGTCCTTCAGGGTATATCGAAGGCATGGTTTCCAAAACCTTAGATCTAGTTAGGGAGCCAAGAGATGCCCCTGGAAGAAACCACTAACTAGTGCATGAGGAGGCACCTGAGCGACAGGGCAGGGCAGCGGGAGACCAGGGCGGTGGGCTGAAGCCCGCCCGGCGGGACGCGGCCGCGCAGAGAAGCTGCGAGGGCTGGCGAGGGGGCGAGAAGAGCCGCGTGGCGCAGGCGCTGTGCGGACTGCGCCAGCCGCAGCCCCGACGTGGAGGGAACGAATGGAGCGCGGAGCTGCAGGCCCGCGGGCAGGGGGCAGCGGCTGGGAATGGCGCCCACTGAACACGACGTGGGGTCGGGGGTTGCGACCACTGTTCCGGTCTCATGTCACTCTCACAACAGTCCATGAGAAGGGACTGGTATCCGCATTTTGCAGTTAGGAAAACTCAAAATCGGAGAGGCTAAGTTCCCTGCTTAGCGTGCCAGGCTGGAAAGTGGCAGACTAGGCGTCACCCAGGACAGAGAGCCCTTGACCTTCCACCCAAGCTGCATGGCCTTGCCCATCTCTTGCCACCTCCACGATCACTTGGTGATTAGTTTAGGGGTCTTAACCCAAGGTCCAGGATGTGGACAGGGCCCCCCTCCACTTGCTACCCCTCCCCCAGAAAAAGACTCAGTAGCATCTTGTTCAAGTGTGTGTATCTGACCACCACTGTTTATGAGGGTTCTCACATGCTCGGTGATGCGGAAAAGAGTAAAAATTCTCCTGCTTCTTCCAGCTCAGAGAGGTGGTTACTTTGTGTTCTGACTGTGGAGTTGAAGAGTTGTGGGTATATTAAGTTTAAAAGCTTATCCTGGCCTTTCAAGCTAGTAGGGAGCCTGTGTAGGTCCATTAACTCCACATACAGTCTTGAGAAAATTGAACAATCTCTCTCTCCTTTATCTGCTCCCGGAAAATGTTCAGGATTTCAGATGCACTGTCCTTCCCAGGGCTTGTGTAAATAGTGTGGGGGACACTGGACTCTGGCAGGAACCATCTGTATCCCCAGGTGACCAAGCAGATGCAAGCCCAAAGGACTGGCAACCGGGTGGATACAGATCCCAGGCTGAGCCACCCAGGTCTCTGCTGCCATCAGGACCTTTTCGTAAATTGTTGACGCCAATTTAGGCATTCCTTACCTCTCTCATCCCCTTCAGTATTGCGTAGACGTTTGTACTTTGTTCATTTGTCGGTGATCTCAACTGAGTTTGAAATATATTAAAATATCCTATCAAACCAATGCAAAGTGTTTCTTGAAGATGATTGTTTAAGGACATAGCTTTTACAATGTGACTGTGTGATTGTGAAAACCTTGTGTCTGATGCTCCTTTTATCTAGGGTATGGACAGATGAATAAAAAATATGAATAAAAATAAATAATGGGAACAAAGGTTAAAATAAATTGAGTAGATTGAAATACTAGTGGTTAATGAGAGGGAGGGGTATAGTATGTACGAGTTTTTTTTTTATTTATTTTGCTGGAGAGATGCAAATGTTCAAAAAAAATGATTATGGTGATGAATACAGAACTATGTGATAATGTTGTGAGCCATTGATTGTATACCACGTATGGAATGTTTCTATGTTTGTTAAGGTTTGACAATAAAAAAAAAAAGACCAATGCAAAGGCATAGAGTTAATTTTTGGCACGCTGTCTTATTTGTGTACAAGGAGAACCAATCCATAGGGCTAACTCAAGTCAAAAGAAAAAGTCTTGGTGACAAAGAAAATACTGCAAGGACAAGAGTGCTTTGAATTTTAGGCAGGAAATTTATAGACATATTTTAGTATCTTCAAGCCCTTACAAAAAATGTTACACTGGAGAAGAAGGCAAAAACCTTTATGTTTTAAAAAATCATTTTGCAGAAATGCCAAACTAAGGTTTTGTCATGTTATGCAGCTGCATCAGGGTGAGTTCCAAACCTGTTAAAATTAAATCTCAAAAGTAGTACTAAAAATGTGTACAACTCAAATGAAATCAGAAAGAAAAATAGACAATAAAGACCAAGATGGTATAATCTAGGAATGCCTAGAGTGTACAATAATAGTGACTAAATGTACAAATTTTAAAAATGTTTTTGCATGAGGAAGAACAAAGTAATGTCATTACTGCAGGGTGCTGAAAATAGATGGTAATTAATATTTTAAAATTTCAACTTATGTGTGAGAAAAAACAAAAAAATGGTTATTTGGTACAAAATTTATATTTTGACTAGTGCATTTCCTAATATAACTTATGTAGACAGCTTAATTAAACACCATAAGTACATGAAACCTTGAGTAGGACATGAGATTTTGTTGGTTTGTCCAAAGTGATGCCCCAATAAATCCCAGAGTGATTTGAACAGTGAATAAAAAAGTATTTGCAAAGTTTCCTTCAGGGAATGGTGAGAACGGGGGAAAACTCAACTTCCCAACTTGAATTCTTGATATTCTCACAAGCAGTGCAGACAACCAAAGCTATAGGCTAAGCCCCCAGTCTTGGGGTTTGTTCA
>PVIY010036305.1:0-25563 GCA_004026745.1 Myrmecophaga tridactyla
GTGAATTTAGTATAATAATGTGAATTTATGAAAAACCCACAGGTCTTTCACCAATTGTAGCAAATGTTTCACTCCAATGCAAGGTGTTATTAATAGGCTGGTATATGGGAGTCCTATATTTTATGTATGATTGTTCTGTAACCCACACCTTTTCAAAGGAAAAAAAACCCAAAACCTCAGTTAAGATCATACTTGATAATGAAATACTGAAAGCTTTCTGCTTAAGATAAAAAAGACAAGGGTGTTCACTTTCACTATTGCTACTGAACATTGTGGAGGTGCTAGCCAAAGCAAGTAGGCAAGAAAAAGAAATAAAAGGCATCTATATTGAAAAAGAAGAAAAATTATCCCTTTTCATAGATGACATGATCCTAAATAAAACATTCAGGAAAAAAAAAATCAGAATACAATTGGATAAGAAATAGGCTTATTTTCTGATAATGGATGTGCAAAATATAATAAGTAGGATAAAAGCAACATAAAGAATGTGTATGTTATTTATGCTAAGTTGGTATCTTTTAAAATTATAAGGTTATAGATATGGGTTATGTAATATAAACCCCAGGAATAACTACAAAGAAAGTATTTTTAAATATATACAGAAACAGAAATGAGAAAAGGATCCATTAGGTACATTACAAAGATCAATTATACAGAAAAGTAGTTTGCAATAAAGGAAAAGATTGACCCCCCCCAAAAAAAATGTATATATATTTATCAATTAAAAAAGGGATATGACCTATAGAAAGCAAAGGACATAATGGTTGAAGAACTGCCTTTATCGTAACAGTAAATGTTAATGGATTAAACTCCCCAATCAAAAGATAAAGGCTGGCAGAATAGATTAAAAAAAAAAAAGAAAATCATGATCCAACCATACATTGTTTCTTAGAGATTCTTCTTAGACCCAAAGATATAAACAGGTTGGATGTGAATGGATGGAAAAACATTTTCCATGTAGATACTAAGCAAAAAAGTATATCAGACAAAATATACTTTAAGTCAAAATCTGTTATAAGAGACAAACATGGACATTATATATTAATAAAAGTGTTCAAACAACCAAAGATGTTCAAACAGATCTGCTAAATCAGTTCATGGAGATGAAAGAAAACATGCGTAAAGAGATAAAGGATATCAAGAAGACAATGTGTGGGCATAAAGTAGAATTTGAAAGTATAAAAAGAAACATAACAGAATTATGGGAATGAAATGCAGAACAGTAGAGATTGAAAACTCACGAGGCATTTATCAGCAGATTTCGACAGACAGAAGAAATCCACCCAGAAGAAATAACTACCATAAATTTTATGCACCTGAACATTGTGCATGAGGCAAACACTGACAAACTGAAGAGAGAAATAGATACCTCTACAATGATAGTTGGAGATTTCAATACCTACTGTTATCAATGGGTAGCACATCTAGACAGAGACTGAATAAGGAAACAGAGAACTTGAATAATATGAGAAATGAAGAGAGATACACAGAACATTGCACCCAAAAACAGTAGGATATACATTCTTTTCAAAAATCCACATGTATCATTCTCTAGGATAGGCCACATGTTGGGTCACAAAACAATTCCAAATAAATTTAGAACTATTGAAATCATACAAAGCATCTTCTCTGACCACAACAGAATGAAGCTGGAAATGAGTAACAGGCAGAGAACTGGAAAATCTACAAATATATGAAAGTTAAATAACACTCTCTTAAACAATTAGTGGATCAGAAAAGAAATTGCAAGGGAAATCAGTATATTTTGAGATGGATGTAAATGAGAGCACAACGTATCAAAATTTACGGTATGCAGTGAAGGCAGTGTAAGAGGGAAATTTATAGCCTTCAACATATACATTAATAAAAAAGAAAGAACGAAAATCACTTTTTCATGTGCCTTTTGGCCATTTGTATTTCCTCTTCTGAGAAGTGTCTGTTCATGTCTTTTACCCATTTTGTAATTGGGTTGTTTGTATTGTTGTTGTTGAATTGAACAATCTCTTTATATATTCTGGATACTATACCTTTATCTGATATACCATTTCCAAATATTGTCTCCCATTGTGTAGGCTGTCTTTTTACTTTCTTTACAAAGTTCTTTGATGCACAAAAGTGTTTAATTTTGAGGAGTTCCCATTTGTTTATTTCTTCAATGCTTGTGCTTTGGGTGTAAGGTCTAGAAAACTGTCTCCTATTATAAGATTTATAAGATATTTCCCTACATTTTCTTCTAAAAGTTTTATGATCCTAGATCTAATGTTTAGGTCTTTGATCCATTTTGAGTTAATTTTTGTATAGGGTGTGAGATAGGGATCCTCTTTCATTCTTTTGCATATGGATATCCAGTTCTCTAGGCACCATTTATTGAAGAGACTGTTCTGTCCCAGGTGAGTTGGCTTGACTGCCTTATCAAAGATCAATTGTCCATAGATGAGAGGGTCTATATCTGACCACTCTACTGACCACTCTATTTGATTCCATTAGTCAGTATGTCTGTCTTTATGCCAGTACCTTGCTGTTTTGACCACTGTAGCTTTGTAATATACCTTAAAGTCTAGACCCTAGGGTGTGAATTCCTTGAGGGAGGAAGTCCACCTGAGCTGGGCCCCTCCCCTGTCCTGGGGAAGGCACAACCTCCAGACAAGCTCTCAAACAAGCTTAATTCTGCCTGTGCCTGGGGCAGTTGGAGCTGGAGAAGCCTTGCAGCTGTATCTAAAGAGTAGTCAAGCCGTAGAAACACAGCCACGAAAAAGAAAAAGAAAAATCCTTTTCAGAGCAGGACCCCTGTTGCTCGGGTTTGCCAATCAAGAGCTTAAGTTGGTATGTTGCTTTGTGTATCTCCAAGTCCTATGTACCCCCTCCTTTCCTTCAGGACCTAGACCCTTTCAAGTATTATGTGCTATCTGATCCAAAAACACTGTGTTTTTTTTTTTCCTTTTTCTTTTTCTTTTTCCATCAGCCCTGTCCCCTCTGCTCCGGGGCAAAATCCAGCAACCTCAGCTTTTACTTAAGGTTCAGCTGTGCTGGGGGCCTATTTCTAGTAGTCAGAATTTGTTAATTAATTCCACAATTGGCGCTTGGTTGTGCTCAGCCCCCACTGCTGGTACAGTCTCTTTCCTATACCCTCTGGGAACAGCCTGTGGGGGAGGGGCGTCAGCCACCGCAGCTTGGGGAAATCACGGTTCTGGGTGGGCTCACAGCCAGTCCAGCTTGTCCAGTCTAGGGTATGCTGTGTTTCTGGTCCCTGACATGGCCCCAGCAGTTGTTCTGTACTGTTCCTGGCTATTTACTAGCGGCCCTGGAGGACGAACTATATCCCACACCTCACTAAGCCGCCATCTTGGCCCTGCCTCCCCCCGCTCCATGCCCCAGTCAGCTGATTTTTGACAAAGATGCCCAGTCCATTCAGTTGGAAAAGAGTTGTCTCCTCAACAAATGATGCTGGGAGAACTGGAAATCCACGTGTAAAAGAATTAAGGAGGTGCCAAACATTAGGGACACCCAAATCAATAGGCCAAGCCCTGATCTTGAGGCTTGCTCTTGTGAAGCTTATGTATGTGGTGGAGAAGCTTAACCTACCTATAGGTATGCCTAAGAGTCACCTCCAGAAGACTGCTTAGATATGGCCTCTCTCTCTCTCTCTCTCTCTCTCTAAGCCCAATTCTGGAAGAGAAGCCATTCCCCTCCCCGCTACGTGGGGCATGACATCCAGGGATGAAATTTCTCCCTGGCCACATTGGAGATGACTCCCAGGGATGAGCCAGGCCCTGGCACCATGGAATCAACAATGACATCCTGATAAAACAAGGGGAAAGAAATGTAACAAGTCAGGTATCAGTGGCTGAGCGAGTTCAAATAGAGTCAAGAGACTACATTTGGAAGTTACTGTTATGTGTACTTCAGTTAGACCTTGCTACCTATCATAACTTGCCAAATCCCAACCAAAACCATCTCTGCCAGTCCTAACGAATACCTAGGGCATTATATAAGATTGTACAAAGATTTCATGCACTAGGGTAGCTTTCCAAAACCTACAACCTCCAGATGGTTCCCTGGATCGATAAATCCTGAAATGCAGAGGGGCCAGCCTTTTCAGAACATCAGCTAGTTCCATCCCCTATCCCATATTATTGACAGCCCCTTCCAACATGAGAAAGTTAGATTGGGCATAACCCTAAAGAGTTAGAGAAAGATCAAAGGTGATGGTAGAGTTACACAGAGAAGTTAGAGTTTAACAAATGAGTATGATTGCCAAATTGTTATACTGATATTTCTTTTGGTCTCCAGTATCCTGGAGCAGCTAGTAGTAAAAAACTAAAAATGTGGAATTGTAACCCATACCAGACTCTGAAATCTGTTCGACAGCTAATTGTTGTGATGTATTTGAAATTTATTGCTTTTATGTGTGTATGTTATTTAAAGAGAAGGAGGAGTATAACAGAGAATATAGAATTTAACAAATGAGTATGTCTGGTGAATCATTATATTGATATTTCTGTTAGTCTCCAGTGATTTGGAGCAGTGAGAAGAAAAAATGAATCATCGTGGAACTGTAACCCATACCAAACTTTAAATTTGTGCTATAACTGCTTGTTAAAATGTACCTGGAAATTTATTGATGTTTTTGTGTATATATATTTTACAATTTAAAAAAATGAAAAAAAATTAAGGAGGACACCTATCACTTTCAAATCAAAATGAATGGAATACCTAAATATAAGATCCAGGAATATATTACTCCTGGAAGAAATTATATGAAAGCTTTTGGGGTCTCGTGTTAGACAATGGTTTCTTAAAATTTATACCCAAAGCACAAGCAGTACAAGAAAAAATAGATAAATGGGACCTTCTCAAAATCATATGCTTTTTGCATCAAAGTACCTTGTCATGAAAGTGAAAAGATAACCTACAGAATGGTAGAAAATATTTTGAAACCATATATCTAATAAGTTTTAATATCCAGTATATTTAAGAGATCCTGTGACTGATCTCTTAAATTAAAGAGACAAAGAACCTATTTTAAAAATGGGCCAGGTTGGTGCAACAGTGGCTCAGTGGCTCTATGATGCCGGATACCTGGGTTTGCTTCCTGGTGCCTGCCCATACAATAAATAAATAAATACGCCAAAGACTTGATTAAACAGTTGTCCAAAGAAGATATACAAATGGCTAAAAAGCAGATTAAAAGATGCTCAACGTTATTAGCTATTATGGTAATACAAATCAAAACTTCAATGAAATATCATTTCATATCCACTAGAATGACTACTTTTAAAAAAACCCAGAAAATCACAGGTGTTGGGAGGATGTTCAGAAATAGTAACACTTATTAATTGCTGGTAAGAATATAAAATGGTGCAGCTGCTATGGAAGAAAATTTGACAGTTCCTCAGGAAGCTAAATATAGAATTACCATGTGACCCAGCAATCCTGCTACTAGGAATATCCCCAGAAGAATTGAAACTAGGGACTTAAACAAATATTTACACACTACTCTTAGTGACATTATTCACAATTGTCAAAAGATGGATGCAACCCAGGTGTCCATCAGCTGATGAATGGATAAACCAAATGTTGTATATATGTACAGTGGAATATTATTCACTTGTAAAAAGTAATGAAATACTGATGCATGTAACAGCATGGATGAACCTTTGAGGACATTATGTTGCATGAAGTAAGCCAAACACAAAATAACATATTGTATGATCTCACTGATATGAAATAATTAGAACAACCAAATTCATAGAGTCAGAATCTAGATTATGGGTTTCCAGGGGCTGGGGTGCGGGTAGGGAATAGGAAGTTAATTCTTAATTCGTGCAGAGTTTCTGTTGGGGATGATGGAGAATATGGTATTCATATATGATATGCAAATTCATAGAGTCATAATCTAGGATATAGGTTGCTAGGGGATAGATTGGGCATGGAGAACAGGGAGCTGATGCTTAATTTGTACAGAATTTCCATTTAGGTTGAATGCAAAGATTTGGAAATGTCTGGTGGCATTGTGAGTGTTAACAGCGCTGAATTATGTAGGTGAATGTGGTTGAAAGGGGAAGATTTGGGTTATGCATGTTATTAGAAAGAAAATTAAAAGATAAAACATGGGACTGTAACATAGTGAACTCTGTTGTGGATGATATAGTGGGGTTAATAGCACATATATAAGAATGTTCTTTCATGAAGTATAACAAATATATGATACACCTTGTAAAAATAGGGTTGTATATGGGGAGAAATAGACCTAACAGAAACTATGGACTATTGTAAATAATACTATTTTAATATTCTTTCATCAATTGAAACAAAGGTACCACACTAATGCAAAGCATCAGCGACTAGGGGATATATGTTTAATTGTTGTTCTGGTGGAAAAACGTGACTTTTATGTAAACCTACAATTTCTCTAAATTATGAAAATAATAATTTAAAAAACATGCTGTGTGAAAGAAGCAGACACAAAATATTTTATATTGTATGATTCCATTTATATAAAATGTAAATATGCATAAACCTATAGAGACAGAACTCAATTAGGATTATGTAGGGATGGGGAAAGGTAATGGGATTGAGAAGTGACTCCTAAGGCATATGAAGTTTTCTTTTTGGAGTAGTAAAAATGTTTTAAATTTGTGGTGATGAATCCACAATCCTGTGAATATACTAAAAAATTAGTAGTATGCTTTGGATAGAGTATGGTATGTGAATATATCTTAATAAAACTGCTCTTTTTTTTTCAAAGAAAAGAATGGGGGATTGGTTGCTGCCAAGGGAGAGTGCAATTTATTGGTCTTTATTGCAATTTCTCATCCTCTTCCTCCTGCTGTTTACTGGATGCTGTACAGCATTCCTCTGGCCTCCAGAGTTTCAAAGTCATTGTTTCAGACAGTTCTTCCCTGATTAATGGTTGTTCTAGTGGAAAAACTGAGACCTGGAGGTCCCTACTTTGTCATCTTCCCACAGTCTCATTGAGGCACTGAATTTTTAATTTTGTTGAAATTTAAGTAGCTACATCTGGCTTTTGACTACTAATTTGGACAGCACAGCTCTGGATAGACATATTAAATAAGCCAATAGATGCAAAGTTCCAATGATGCTGTATAACTAGCACACTGTAGATATGAGAAGAGCAGAGGTCTATTGGCTACCCTGAAAGTGCAGACCTCACTAAACTGACCAGAGCAACCTGAGCAGGCCCACCCTAGAATACTAGTATTAACTGCCTTAGTATGGTAGTCAAGGCCCTACATGGCATGGTTTCAGCTTGCTTAGTTGAATAGTCTATATTCTAGAAACATCAAAATTTCCATCTTTGTACCTGACTTTATTCTATATAGAAAGCTTTCTCCCCCACATCCATTAGATATTTCAGATATGCTCCTACTAATCCTTGGTGCTATAATCCATTGTCTCTGAAGCTGTCCCTGGACCCATAGCTGGTCATTCCCTTTTTCTTTCCTGTTCTTTATAATTCTTTTATAAGATTTCATGTTCCAGTGATGCTGTTTAGTTCATGATCTCTTCCAGTGGATTGGTAACTAACTCTCTGAAGTGTGGGCACTAAGTGAAAGCTTCATGAATCCTAGTTAAATGGCTGTCTGGCTGTCTGGTTGGTTCTCAGCTGTAGTTAAACTTAGAGATCTTTAAAAAATACTTATTAAGGTATGATTTACATAGAGTAAAATAAACCATTTTAAGTAGATTGAAATATTAGTGGTTAGTGAGAGGGAGAGGTAAGGGATATGTCATGTATGAGTTTTTTCTTTCTTTTGCTGGAGGGATGCAAATCTTCAAAAAATGATGATGGTGATGAATACACAGCTATGTGATGATATTGTGAGCTACTGATTGTAACCATGTCAAGAATATTTGTATGTTTGCTTGTTGTTCATAACAAAAATATATTAAAAAAAAAACAAATTAAGTGTATAGTTTGATGAATTTTGACAAGTACCACATGTGTAGCCAGCTCTGTATTCAAGATATAGAACATTTCTATGACCCCAAATGGTTTCTCTGTTTACAGTCACTGTCCAGTCTCCACTCCTGGCTCAAGTTAACTACTAATAAGCTTTCTATCACTCTTTCTATTTCTATTGTCTTTTCTAGCATTTCATAAAAATAGATTCATACAATAAGTGCTCCTTTCACACTCAGGATTTTCTAGGAGAGAGAAATAGCAAACAAATACATAAACACATGGTACATGTTAAGGTCATGTGACTGTGACAATAGTGTAAACAGTGCCTGGCACTTTGGAGTCACAGCTTTGCTTGTCTCTCCCCATAGTGTATAACTGGACCGTGGATGAAGTGGTGCAGTGGCTGATCACATATGTGGAGCTGCCTCAATATGAGGAAACCTTCCGGAAGCTGCAACTCAGTGGTCACTCCATGCCAAGGTCAGAAAGGGAATGGGATTCTCTCATTTGGAGGTGCAGGGAATGGGTTGGTATGGGCCTGTCTTTAGGCTCCTTTGGCCAGTTCGATGAGGTTCCACCCTTTTCAGGGGAGAGAATATAGATCTCTCTTCTTCTCATTTCCTTTGTTTGCTTGTTTAGAACATGATGGGCACTTTGCATCCATTCTCTAATTTGATATTTCTGTCTCTCCTGGGAACAGTACCAATAGCTGTCATTTATTGAGTGCTTATTATATGTCAGGTACTCTACTCAAAACTTTATATACAGTATCTCATTTATTTCTTACATCAACCCTATAAGTTGGGTATTATTATTATTGTCTCCATTTTATAGGTGATCAAAATAGTCAAGTAACTTGTAAGGTCACATTTGTCATTTGAACTTAGATCTGGATATCCTTCAAATCCTGTGGTGTTTCTATTTTCTTGTGCTGTCCTTCCAGCAGCTGCTTCTCTTATCTCCCAGGAGCCTGGACCCTTTTAGTCTCCCCTGGTATCTATATGTAATTTATCTAACTAAAATAGTACAAGGAGGGGCCTGATTACCACTGGCCCCAGCTTCCTGTTGGGATGACTCCTTCAACAGCTATCATATCACGACTCTTTGCCTTATGTGCAGGTACAATATGCTAGGGCTTAGGGTGGGAACGAGGACGGGATGCTTGGATTTTTTGTTATATCAAACTAGTGCCATCTGTCATTCAGTCATTAATTCATTTACGTATTCATTCAACAAATATTTATTGGGTACCTGCTCTGCACCAAGCACTTGTGCAGGGTGCTGGGGATATAGACGAGAACAACCTGCCGTTGCCCTCAGTGGGCTTACTCTCTGGTAAGTGCTGATTTTGTATAATGTGTCATCTTATTACGTAGGTGCATCTGGTTATGAGCTTCAACAAAAGGGAAAGGGGAAGGTGAAGCTGTTCGAGTGCCCACACATTGCAGTCTTCAGCCACAGAGCTACCAGGCCCTGCTGTCCAGGCCTAGCTGAGCTGGCTGTTCCCTCCTCTGCTGCCTGCAGCCTCCTCTTCACAGCTTCTCCTTACTCTGGAGAGAGTAATAATCTTAATGTTTGTACATCCCTTTATAGAGTTCTTTCTTTTTTCTCACAACAATTCTAGGAAGAAGGAATTACTATCCCAAGTTTTGGGTAAGCAAACTGAATCTCAAATAATTTGTAATTTATCTAAGCTGGTAAGTGGCAGAGCTGGGATTTGAACTCAGGTCTATGTGGTTCTAAATGTTCTGTTTTTTTTTTTTTTTTTTCTTTTACTGCCTATTCCTCTTGCCTCATGTGGTTGAAGATAGACTTCCTGGCAATATTCTAGTTTAGTTCTATTTAACAAAACTTTACTAGCACCTATTATGTACCATATTATCTATTGAATTCTGACAAGAAAGAGATCCATTAAACCTGTTCCCCTGCCTTGGGGAAGAAGGTACCGTATTTAATGGATTATATAGACAAGTGAGTAGATCTTTGACCACGATGCCTCAAGATTTAGATTTCTTTCTTACTACAAAAAGGCCAGGCTGCCCATAGAAATTAGCAGTGCTGTTTTGTGACTCCCTGGACCATTCCATCTTGCGGAATGGCTATGGCTTTCATTCAAACTGCAAAGTATAGGATAAGAATTAGTCCTCAGGTCATAGGTTTATTTAGGGATTAGACTCAAGACCAGGTCCAGACCCAGCCACACTGGGCAGAAGAATAGAGAATGTCAAGCTGTGATACTTTGGTGGCAGCAGGAGTCATGGAACCTTCATTGCATGGCGTCTGGCGGATGTGGTTCTAGGCCCATCACCAGGCAGTGTGGTATATGGAAAGAATCTAGCCGATTTGAGCTTGTTCCTGGCTTTGCCACTTACTTGCTGTGTAACTTAGGACAAGTTTCTCAGCTCTGAGTCTCAATTTTCTTATTTATATGGTGAAACTAATAATAGAGTTCTTAAAGTTGTTGTGAGGATTAAAAGAGGAATTGTATGTAAAGTGTTGGAACAGTACCACATAACAGAGTTGTTGCTTAGTAAATGTTAGCTTCCTTTCCCATTTCTGTAGATAACTCTCTAGCTCATAGTGTTCTTTGAGAAGTAACTATTGAAAAGACGACAAATTAATTTTGATCAGTTAGATGAAGTCCTGCCAACTTAGTAGTGGCACTGTAAAGAGGAGTGCCCTCAAACTCTCAGACTTGTCAGAAATATCTGATTTGACCTCATTTCAAACAGAAGGAAACTGAAGCCCAAGGGGAGCAGAGAGGTGGTTGGTGTGGGGACAGTTTATGATCTTCTGAGTGAGCCATTGGTAGAACTGGTGCTGGAAGCCATATCCTAACCTGCCCTGATCTCAGTGCCTCACTGTCTCCCTTGTAGGTGGGTTTGATTGCTTTCCAGGGCCAGAGAAGGAAGAAGCACCTCTTAAATACTCAAACAGGAATATAAATAACACACTGTGATGTCACAAGCTTCTTTTATACCTGGGGAAACAAAGCTATACATCAGAAACCATCACTAACCTTACAGAGTAGTATAGTGTTAAAAGCTCACTTGTGAGACTCAGAACAGACTTCCCAACCTTTCATATTGTAAACCCTTCTCCTATACTTACTGTGTTCCAGCAGAAGAGAAACAAAGACTAGTTTTTCCCAGGTCATTTTCTTGTTTATAGGCTATTTATTATTAGACTTATCATCGGCAGTATGGTTGAAGGCCATAAAACATTACAGTAATCTGGTTGGCAGTAAATTGTATTACAGTGATCCAAATACAAGCTAACAAAACTAATGCATATTTTGTCATCAGGAAGTTTATATGTGGGTTAGGATTAGTATAACTTAGAGGTTCCTAGAATCACTACATCATATGGTATGATGTTTTGACCTGGGATGGGCAAGAGAATACATTTACATGATGGCAGTACAAGAATAAATAAATAGTGGATAATCCCTAGAAGGAGAGGCACAACAGAAAATTTACAGTTGGGTGTGAGAATGGTCACAGATGGATAATCCTTAGAGAACAGGATACTCAGGAACTGGTGGGGATGGGTAAAGAGAGTGCGAAAGTTCTTGGTAAATGTTCTCTGTCCCTCAGTATGCCCTGTTGAGATCAACTGGTGTAGATTCTGTATTCTAGAGTGCAGAGGGGAGCAATCACCGAGAGCTAGAAGCTATAGGAGTGGTTCTTGGCGAAGGTAGAGATCCCAATGGGATACTTCCCAGCTTTGCTGACAGGGAATTGACACTCCCCTCCCCACTCTTTGCCTCAACAGACTAGCTGTAACCAACACCACCATGACAGGGACCGTTCTGAAGATGACAGACCGGAGCCATCGGCAGAAGCTGCAGCTGAAGGCCCTGGACACAGTGCTTTTTGGACCTCCTCTCTGTGAGTCCTGTGGAGAGAAGGGCTTTGCTGTACCATGAAACCCAAGGCTGTTGGGGTGGCTGGGCTGAGGTCCTGGGTTTCCTAGTTACCTGTAAGAAAGTGCCTCCACTTATTTCTGTTGGTGCTGAGCTGTGGAGTTGTCTTGTATCTTAGTCTAGCCAGACATCCATTTCTTAAAGAAAATACCTACTTTGTGGGAGTTCTATGCTAGACTGCATAGGGAGACCTGGATGACTCATATTCTTCCCAAAATTGATAAAATGAGTGCTTTAGAGAGGTACACAGGACTCCTGGGGCCCAGAGTAGAGTTAAAAAAGGCATCCTACAGAAGAGGTATGCAACCTTTGCCTTTAAGAATGCATAGGGCTTGATTTCATGAAAGTGGCAGAAGAGAAAATTTTAGGTGGAGGAAATAACCTGAGCAAGAAAACAAAGGCTAAAATGCAAAAGGTATGTTTAGGAATAGCAAATAACCTGTTAAAAACTGAATGCCATTTAGCTTTTCCTGGTTCTCATTATGAACCTACAGAATGTATGAACTGATTGCTGAATATCTTCTTGTGCTTGGACAACCAGGAGGACTAACTGGGCTTGCAGTGAAGCAAAAAAGACACTCAGACCTAAAAAAGGATAGTCTCTTCTGCCAATGGCTAGTTGCAAGAATTAGATAGTTCAGTCCCTAGAGATCTGCCAGTTGGAATAACCAGCCTTGCCATCCTTTTTCTTATTTTAAGTGAACTCAAGGGGAACAAAATTAGCAAGCTTTCTGGGCAAATTAGCCTTGACTAAGCTAGCTTTAGGGCCCACTCCCTGCCCTTTGTGAGCTCTTGGCATCATTTGAGGGTGCCAGCAGCTTTATGCTATTGAGCCAAGAACCAGTCCAGAGAAACAGCTGGCAGGCAGGGGTAGAGGCACTACAACTTTCTTTGTCTTTGTATTTGACTTGGAAAGTATCCCAAGCTAATGTCTCATTACAGCTAGAGGTATACCTTTAGGAAAAGTGTGAAGCAGAGTAACATGGGAGAAGACCATTTCTATTTCTTTTTGCTACCTTTTTTTTTTGTTCCTAGGACACATTTTGCTTGCCTTTTGATTGTGAATGAATGATACAATGAATGACTCTGTCTTTTATTGAGGCCCACCTTATATATTGAGCAGTGGTCTTTCTTTCATTCACCAATGTTTATCGAGCATTTGTTATGTACCAGTGGAATGGCAGGATCTCTGCTCTCAAGGAGTTTGTCTAAATAGAGAGAGGAGTGTCAACAAATACAGTAAAAGGTCAAGAAATCTAATACATGTTATAGGTATCATGTAATTCTGTCCAGATTTCAGTGAGGGGCAAAAATGACAAGGAGTTTTTCTATTGGAGGTCAGGAAGGTTTCTTGAGCTGAGTCTTTGTTTCATTTGTTAAAGCAGCTGGAATGCAATATACCAGAAATGGATTGGCTTTTATAAGGGGATTTATTAGGTTACAAATTTACAGTTCTAAGACCAAGAAAATGTCTGAATTAAAGCATGAACAAGATGGTACCTGGACTCTGAAGAAAGGCTGTTGGCATCTAGAATACCTTTGTCACATGGGAAGGCATGTAGCTGACATCTGCTGGTCTTTGCTCCTGGTTCTGTTGTTTCAGCTTCTGATTCCAGTGGGCTTTCTCTCTGTGTCCTTTGAATCTTCTCTTAGCATCTCCAGGACATTTCTCTCTCTAAGCATCTGTAGGTCCTCTCTTAGCTTCTCCTGGGCAAATTCTAGATTTCATCTCTTAGCTTCCCTTGGCTCTCTCTGGGATTCTGGCTCTTTCAGTTTCTTTGGGTTCTTGCTTAGCATCTCCCAGGGCATTTCTGTCGCCAAGTGTCTGTGTTTTTTTCCAAAATGTCTCCCTCATTAAGGACCTCAGTAAGAGGATTAAAACCGACCCACTTTGAATGGGCAGGGTCACAGCTCCATGGGAAGCTGCCTTATTAAACTTTCCCCATTAATAGCTTGCATTCCTCTTTTTATACATTGGCAAGAACACTTACACCCAAAGAATTATACCCAGGGTAAAAGCTGGCTACTTTTAAAATTGTAAAACATAACATACATACAAAACAAAGAAAGAAAAAAGCAATAATTTTCAAAGCACACTTCAACAAGTTGTTACAGAACAGATCCCAGAGTTTGTCATGGGCAATTGTTCCACCATCTCAGATTTTTCCCTCTAGCTGCTCCAAAACACTGGAGGCTAGAAGGAATATTAATACAGTGATTCAGCAGTCATACTCATTTACCAAATCCTATTCTCTCTGTTATACCTCCTCCTTCTCTTTTGGTCTTTCTCCCAATCTATAGGGATCTTTGGGCAATGCTCATTCTGAATTTTCATGTTGAGAAGGGGTGTCAACACTAAAGGATGAGGGGATATAATTAATTGATAATCTTGGAGAGGCTGGTCCCTCTGGGTTTCAGGTTTTATCTGACCTAGGAACTCTCTGGGAATAATATGTTCCAGGAAAGCAGACTTAGTGCATGAAACCTTTATAGAGTCTCAGTTCAAGCCCTAGGTGTTCTCAAGAGTTAACAGGAGTGATGCTGATTGGGGGTTAGCAAACCATGGTAATCGGCACTGTCTAAATGAAGATTGCCTAAAAGATGCCTCCAGAATAGCCTCTAGATACCACTTGATCTCTCTTAGGCACTGATGTCTTATTCTATTATACCTCTTTTCCTCCCCTTGGTCTGGAAGGCCTTGTTGATCCCATGGTGAAAGCTGGCTACTTTTGCAAAGTCCCTTTCATCCCTGTAACACCCCCACTCATTACCCCCAGGAAGAGGAAGCTTTCAACTGCCTGAAAGTCTTTCTTGGTCTTCTGAGATGTGTTATTAGCAGTTATATGTTCTCTATCAAAATAGGACTTACCATATCTGAGAGGGTGCATTAGAAACTGCAGGTTAAAGTAGGTAAGGATTCTAGTCTAGAAAAATCAGATGGAACCAAAGTATAGGAACCAGAATTGTGGGACCATAGTTCTAGGTTCAGGAGGTCAGAGTCAGTTAAAAAAAAAAGCCCTAGTAAATGAGGTTAGAAAGATATCAGAGCAGAAGTATTTTCTCCTACACCCATTTCATATAGCCTAAGGGCTGCTTGTGATGTAAAAGAGGTCAGAGGTCTGCTGGAAACTGTTTTTGAGAAGCAGAGTAGAGGTACGAGAGCTAAGAAGAGCTCATTATGATCTGTCTACACTTCATTTGAATGGGCATTTATTGAATGCTTACAAGGTGCCAGGCTTTAAGCTTGGGGCCCTGGTTATAGAAAGGTGAGTAAGTCATTGTTTCTGCCCTCAAGTAATTAAGTCTAGTTAGGGAGATCAACATGTAATCATACAAGTACAATACAGTAAGATAAGTGTTGTAATGGAAAAGAGGACTTGGTAAAGTTGAATCCATACAAGGGAGCATTTACAATAGAATGTAATAAGGCATATGTGCAAAACTATTACTGTAGGGGATGGGAGTGGAAGTAGTTCTCTCTGAGCATGAGGTTCAAGAAAGTTTTCTATAGAGTCAATCATCTAGGGCCTAGATAAATAAGTAATTTTCCTTCTGCCCACAACTCTGTGTAACTTCTATGGTCCTGATCCTTTCCCATTGACTGCGATACTAGTTCTTCTATAATTTTTTCCTGGCCTCTTTCTCTGTTTCTCTTTTGAAGTATTTCTAATACATAGAAGCAGGGGAGAAGTTGTCAGGTATTTTGTTGTCTATGGTTAAGCACTAATCCTAGCCCAAGGGCTGAATTTCAACCTGGAAGGACTGCAGTGTGCTGGAATAAAAGGTCACAGAGAGGTCTGTGGTCTGGTTTGTATTCTTGCCTCATTTTCTCCACTTCTACCCTCTCAAATCTAGGTAAAAGGACCTGTGCCATCTTTCTACCTTTGCTCTACCTTGACTAGAACTTTCCCTGACTCAGAAAGAAAAGATAAATGTGCCAGCAGATTGAGTCCAGAGCTCAGTGGGCAGGCCTGCCAAGGAGACCCCACTCCCAGCCACTCTCCTCCCCAGCAGCTGAGAAATCATGAGAAAGGTCTTTGGCACAGAAATAAAGAAGAGCAGGAGGGGTCTGGCATTCACACTAATAACTACTTCCTGTGACAACTGAGCTTCCTGTAATAATCCGTAGCCAGAAACCTGCAACAGCTCAGCTGGATACCATGGTGTCTAGGTCTGACTGTGGGAACAGTTGTCCTGGTTGGCCTTCTTAATGGGAGATCTTTGAGAAAGGCTGAGAGTGATCTACTAAGAAATACAGACTCGAGCCATGGCTTGTAGAATGGCAGAGTAAAGACCTCCAAAAGTCCTCTCCTCCAAAAGCAGCAGGACACTGGCAAAAAAAAAGAGTCAAGCAAATTTTTTCAGAAGTCTGGAAATTAACCAAAGGCTAATGTTTTTTCAAGAAAAACAATGGAACCTTGGTAATAACAGCACTTTGTAGCATTTTAACTTCCCTTATTCCCATCCCTCTCTCCTCAGCTCAAAGGAAGCCTTGAAAACCAACAACTATTACAGTGTTCTAGTTTGCTAGAATTGCCAAAAATGCAACATACCAGAAATGGACTGCCTTATTAAAATGAGGATTTATTAGCTCACAAGCTTACAGTTCTGAGGCTCTGAAAATGCCCAGTTTAGACATTATCAAGACGATACCTTCTTCCTGAAGACAGACTGCTGGCAATCCCGAATTCCCCTGTCAGATGACAAGGCACATGAAGACATCTACTGGTCTCTCCCTTCTCTTCCAGGTTTTGTTGCTTTCAGCTTCTGGCTTGCATGGCTTTCTCTCTCAACTTCTGTGTCTTTCTCCTGGATTCATTTTCTTATAAAGGTCCCAGTAAGAGGATTAAGACCCACCCTGAATGAGGTGGCTCACATCATAACTTAAGATTCTGCTCACCAAAAGATCCTATTTGCACTGGGTTCACATGCGCAGGAATGGATTAGCTTTAAGAACATAATTTTTTGGGGCCCATAAATCCTCAAAACCATCACACAGTAAAAAACTAGCAGAAGAAGCCACCGGAGAAGTCAGAGTGGGGTTGGACCTCCTTCAAAACCCAGTTTTTAGAGAACTGTCATTATTTGACCTGTCTGGCAGTTCCCTGAAAAACTCCACTACCAAAACTTGCCTTAATTTGACCTACTCAGAGCTTGTCCAGCTGTCCGGGGACAGATGTCAAAAAAGAACCAATAGCAATTGTTTAACATTAAAGGTGACTGAGGCAGCAGTAACAAAAGTTCTGACATACTCCTGGAAATCTTGAAGACTGTTTGTGTGTAGGGCTGTGTGCATGCATAGGGACGTGTGCATGCTCAAACAAAACAAAACAAAAAACTGAGAAGGCCCTAAGCTTTCACTTCTGGCTGACTTTGAGGCTCTGTGCAAATAGGAACTGAGAGCTAAGGCAGAGTCATAATCTGTCGTTGAAGGCATGCTTCACCAGGCACAGAACTTCTTTGCAAAGACTGGGAAACGTATAGGTTCCAGGCATTTCAGGAAATCGCTGACCACTCATTAGCTAATCACTAATCTAATTGAGTAGAGATTCAGTGCCACACATAACAAAGAATACTGACTTTACAGAATTAGTTCGGGAAAGTCCCTAAAGAAACAAACAACAGTGAACCACAGCAACAATAAATCCTGGAGAGCAGGGAGCATCTAATTTCCACAGTTGCCATATTATGTTATGTTAAAAGCTTGTGTTTCAATAAAAAATTACAAGACATGCAAAGAAAAGAAAAGTGTGGTCCATACACAAGGGAAGAAAAGCAAAGTGTGGCCCACACACAAGGGAAGCTCAGGGACTTACTAGGGAAAGACTTTAAGTCAGTTATTATAATAAGAACTAAAGGAAACCATGTCTAAAGAACTAGAAGGAAGTGTGAGGATGATGTTTAATCAAATAGAGAATATCAATAAAGAGATAGAAATTATAAAAAAGAACCAAATAGAAATTCAGGAGTTCAAAAGTATAATATATAAAATTATTCACTACAGGGACTTAACTGCAAAATCGAGCAGTCAGAATAAATAATTAGTTAATTTGAAGATAAGTCACTTGAGATTATTCAGTTTGAGAAACAATAAGAAAAAAAACTGAGGCAAAATGAATGGATACTCAGACCCATGGGACACCATTATGTGTACATGTAAGTCCCAGAATGAGAGAAGAATAAAAGGGGGGTAGAAAGTATATTTGAAGAGATAATACCTTAAAACTACTTGAATTTGATGAAAAACATTAATCTGTACATCCAAGAAGTTCAGGGAAATCTAAGTGAGATAAACTCAGAGTGATCTGTATCTAGATACATCACAAAAAGTGTCAAAAGGTAAAGACTAAGAGTCTTGAAAACATCAAGGGAAAAAATACTTGTTACATATAAGGGTTCCTCAATAAAATGAACAGTTCTTTTCCCATAAAAAACCATGAAGTCCAGAAGGCAAAAAGATAACATATTCAAATTGCTGAAAGAAAAACATTGTCAGTGATAAAATTCTATATCCAGCAAAACTATTCCTTCAAAAATGAAAGAGAAATTAAGACACTCCCATATAAGCAAAAACTGAGAGACTTTATCATCAGCAGACCTGCCCTATAAGAAATACTAAATAGAGTACTTCACTGAAATGAAAGGGCATTTACACAGGAACTTGAGTTCACATGAAGGGATAAAGAATACTGGTAAAAGGAACTACATAGGTAACTATAGTGACAGTATAAATTATGTATTTATAACTCCTTTTTTTCTCCTATATGATTTAAAATGCAACTGTAAAAACCAATAATTATGTATCCATGTTGGTGGGCATATAAGGTATAAAGCTGTAATTTATATGATAACAGTAAACAAAGGGGGAGGAAATAAATATGTGATCAAAGTGTTTATATACTATTGAAATTAAGTTGGTGTTAATCCAAATTAGATTGTTATAAGTTAAAATATTGATTGCAGTCCTTTAAGAAAATAACTAAAAATGTATATAGTAAATGAAATAACAAGGAGATTAAAATGGTATACTCAATATTTACTTAATACAAAAGATGGCAGTAATGGAGGAATACAAGGAGAAAAAAGACATAGGATATATAGAAAAGTTATTGACATCTATGGGAAAATTAAACAGTACACTATTAAATAACCACTGAGTCCAAGAAAATTCAGAGTGCTTTGAGATGACTGAAAACAAAACACAACATAGCAAAACTTGCTGGATGCAACAAAAGCAGGGCTTAGAGAGAAATTTATGGCTATAAATGCCTATACTTAAAATAAATAAGAAAGTTTTGAGCAATAACCTGACGTTCAACCTCAAGAAACTGGAATAAAAGAAGAAAACTAAACCCAGGGTAGGTAGAAGGAAGGGCATAATAAAGATTAGAGTGGATATAAGTGAAATAGAAAATAGAAAAACAAAAGAGATAATCAGTGAACCAAAAGTTGGTTCTTTGAAAAGATTATCAAAATTGGGAAACTTCTCAAAATATAAAATCAGGAATGAAAGAGGACCCATTACTACAAACCTTATAGAAATAAAAAGGATTATATAGATATGCTATGAGCAATTAAATAACCTAGGTGAAGTAGAAAAATTCCTACAATGACACAAACTACCAAAATTGACTCAAGGATAGAACAGGTAAACAGATTGCATTAATAAAAAATATACCACAAAGAAAAGAACCACTCATGACTTCACTAGTGAATTTACCAAATTTTTAAAGAAGAATTAACACTAATCTTTCACACACTCTTCCAAAAAATAAAGAGGATGGAATATGTTCTTATTGTATAAGAAAGTTATTCCTTTAGAAGTATAGAGGCATACATCCTCAACAATATATGAACAAATCCAGATACGGCTTTTCTCTCTAAGCCAACTCAACATGTAAACTCACTGTTCTCTCCCCTACATGGGACATGACTCCCAGGAGTGTAAATCTACCTGGCAACATGGGACCTGACTCCCAAGGATGAGCCAGGACTTGGCATATTCAGAATGAGAAATCCTTCTTGACCAAAAGGGGGAAGAAGTAATAGGACAGCATAAAGTCTCAGTGGCTGAGAAAGTTCAGAGTGAGAAGGTTATCCTGGAGGGTGTTCTTAGGCTTATATAGATATCCCTCATTAGTTTATATTGTATTGGAGTGGCTGGTAGGAAGTACCTGAAACTGTTGAACCATTTCCAGTAGCCTTGATTCTCAAAGACTATATAACTATATAGCTTTTACAGTGTGACTGTGATTGTGAAAACCTTATGTCTAATGTACCTTTCATCAACTGTATGGACAGATTAGTAAAAAAGTATGGATACAAATATTAAATGTATATTTAAAATATGTATATATTTAAAAGCCAGCAACATATAAAAAGTTGTGCTGGTTTGAAAGTATTATGTACCCCAGAAAAGCCATGTTTTAATCTTGATTCAGTCTTGTGGGAGCAGTTTCTTTTAATCCTGAGTAAATACTATAGGTTGGGATCTTTTGATTAAGTTATCTCCATGGAGATGTGACGTGCCCAATTGTGAGTATGACCTTTTGATTAAATGGAGATTTGACTCAGTCCATTTCAGATAGGTCTTGATTAGCTTACCAGAATCCCTTACTCAATTTACCTAGGTTTTGATTAGTTTACTGGAATCCTTTAAAAGAAGAAACATTTTGAAGAGAGCCAGAAACAACATAGCTGACAAACTTCAGAGCAGAGATTACAGATGCTCACACTTGGAGAACAGAGACACAGATGTTTGGAGATGCATGGGAGCCCAGCAGACATCATCATGAGATGTTAAGCCATGAGAAGTTAAGATGTCACCATGAGATGCTAAGCAAGCCAGAACCTGGAGAGAGCCAAGAGGAACCAAGAGATGAAAATGAGAAACTCCCCACAGGAGCAGAGGCTGAAAACAGTGGAGCCAGGAGCAAGGGACCAGCACATGCCAGCCATGTGACTTCCAAGCTTCTAGAGGTGTTCCAGACTCATCAAGCTTTCTTGAATTAAGGTATCTTTCCCTGGATGTCTTAGTTTGGATATTTTTATAGGCTTAGAACTATAAACTTGTAACTAATTAAATTCTCTGTTTAAAAAACCATTCCATTTCTGGTATATCACATTCTGGCATCTTATAGAGTAATACAAAAGGATTATACCCCTTGTCTAATTGGGATTTATCCCTGGAATGCAAGATTCGTTCAACATTTGGAAATCAATCATGTAATACACCACATTAATAGAGTAAAGTAAAAAAAAAAAGATCATCTCAATTGATACAGAAAATGCATTTGTCAAAAATCAAACACCTTTTTATGGTAAAAACATGCAACAAACTGGAAACAGATATGTGCACCTCAACCTGCTAAAGAACATCTACACGAAATTCATATCTAACATCATGCTTAATATCGAAAGACTGACAACTTTCTCTCTAAGGCCAGGAACAAGACAAGGGGTGTTAGCTGTTTCATTCAACTTTGTAATAGAGAGTCTAGCCAATGAAGTAAGGCAAGAAAAATTTTCTGATTGGAAAGGAAGAAGCAAAAGCATCTCTATTTTCACATGACATACCTTGTATATAGAAAATCCTTAGGAACCCACACACACACGAGGAAACTGTTTGAGCTAATAAATTCAACAAGGTTGCATGATACAAGATTAATATGTGAAAATCAATTGTATTTCTTTACAATAGCAATGAGCAAACTGGAAGAGAAACCAATACAGCAATTCAATTTATGATCACATCAAAAAGTAAAATACTTATGAATAAATTTAATAAAAGAATTGCGAAACTATAAAACATAATTGAAGGAAATTAGAGAAGATCTAAATAAATGGAGAAACATCCCATATTCATCAATTAGAAGACTGAATATTATTGAGATGGAAATAGTTCTGAATTTCATCTACTGACTCAACACATTCCCTATCAAAATCACAGCTGGAAGGGGGAGGAATGAAAATGGTGGCTTAGTGAAGTGTGGGAATTAGCTCATCCTCCAGACCAGCTAATAAATAGCCAGGAAAATACAGAACAACTTCTGGGGCCACATCAATGACCAGACACACAGCGTACCCCAGTCTGGATAAGCTGGACCAGCTGCGAGCCCACCTAGAACTGCAAGCCCCCCAAGCTGCATCAGCCAGCACCCCTCCCCAACAGGCTGCTTCCCAGAGAGGAAAGGAAGGCAACTTTACTAGCAGCAGGGGACTGAGCTCTACCAAGCTCCAATTTATGGAATTAATTAACAAATTCTGACTACTAAAAATAGGTCTCAAGTAACAGCTGTGGTTGTTGGTTTTTGCCCTGGCACAGAGAAGGCAGGGCTGATGAAAAAAGAAAAAAGAAAAAACATGGAGGTTTTTTTGGATCGGACAGCACAAAATACTTGAAAGGGTCCAGGCCCTGAATGAAAGGAGGGGGCACATAGGACCTGGAGATACACAGAGCAATGTACCAACTTAAGATCTTGATTCACAAACCTGAGGAACAGGGGTCATGCTCTGAAAAGGATTTTTTTCTTCTTCTTCTCTTTTTTTGTGGCTGTGCTTCTATGACTTGACTGCCCTTTGGATACAACTGCAAGGCTTCTCATGCAGAATTAAGCTTGTCTTAGAGCTTGTCTGGAGACTGTGCCTTCCCCAGGAGAGGGGTGGGGCCCAGCTCACGTGGAATCTCTCCCTCAAGGAATTCACACCCCAGGGTCTAGAAAACTGAAGCCATTAAAGCCAACCTACAACCACTCCTCTGTTCAAACACACCCAAGGGAGAGTCTGCTGAAGTTAAAGGTACCACATCACCTTATGCTGGTGGGACCCAGAGACAGACAAGCACCACATTCTGGGTGGGCTAGGATAAACAGAGTGTAGAGGCTTCATAGGAAAGTTTTTCAACCTGCTGGGTCTCACGCTCAGGGAAAGTGATGCAGGTGACTCTTTCCTCCAGAGAAGAGGCCAGTTTGGTCTGGGAAAATCTGACTGGGGTCTATAATACCTAAGTAGACCTTCCTGGGGGTGGGGTGGGGAAAGGCACCATACAGGCAGGGGAAGAAACAAGAAAAGAAGAACTGAAAAATTCTGATCTCTTAAACAAAACCTAAGCTAAAGGTCTAGAATAAGCTGAACTGAATGTCAAAGAACAGATAGATAACAAATTCATCCAGCAAGAAAATCCTAGGTAAAAAAAAGTGAAAACTATCTCCAGAATAAACCAATTAAGCAAATTAAATGCCTAGATATCAGTGAAAAATAACGAATCATACTAGGAAAATTGAAGATGTGGCCCAGTTAAAGAACAAACCAACAATTCAAATGAAACACAGGAGTTGAAACAATTAATTCAGAATGTTCGAACAGACATGGAAAACCTCACCAAAAATCAAATCATTGAATTGAGGGAGAATATAAAGAAGGCAAGGAATGAACCAAAAGAAGAAATTGAAAGTCTGAAAAAACAAATCACAGAACTTATGGGAATGAAAGTCACAGTGGAAGAGATGAAAAAAAACAATGGAAACCTACAAAGTTAGATTTCAAGAGGCAGAAGACAGGATTAGTGGACTGGAGGATGGGCCATCTGAAATTTGACAAGCAAAAGAAAGTATAGGGGAAAGAATGGAAAAAAGAGCAGGGACTCAGGGAATTTAATGACAACATGAAGCACATGAATATATGTATTGTAGGTGTCCCAGAAGGAGAAGAGAAGGGAAAAGGAGGAGAAAAACTAATGGAGGAAATTATCACTGAAAATTTCCCAACTCTTACGAAATACTTAAAATTACAGATCCAAGAAGTGCAGCATACCCCAAACAGAATCGATCCAAATAGACATACTCCAATATACTTACTAATTAGAAAGTCAAATATCAAAGAGAAAGAGAGAATTTTGAATGCAGCAAGAGAAAAGCAATCCATCACATACAAGGTAAGCCTAATAAGACTATACATAGATTTGTCAGCCGAAACTATGGAGGCAAGAAGACAGTGGTATGATGTATTTAAGATACTAAAAGAGAAAAACTGCCAACCAAGAATTCTGTATCCAGCAAAATTGTTCTTCAAAAATGAGGGGGAAATGTTTTAAAACATTTTCAGACAAAAAAATCACTGAGAGTGTTACCAAGAGACCAGCTCTGCAAGAAATACTAAAGGGAGCACTAGAGATAGCAAAACAGCAGACAGAAGTGTGGACAAGAGTGTAGAAATGAAGACTATCAGTAAAGGTAAAAAGAAGAAAAATTAGATATGACATATAAAATCCAAAAGGCAAAGCAGTAGAAGAAAGTTCTGCCTTTACAGTAATAACAGTAAATCTTAATGAATTAAACTGCCCATTCAAAAGACATAGACTGGCAGAATAGATTGAAAAACAGGACCCATCTATATGCTGTCTACAGGAGACACATTTTAAACCTAAGGATAAACATAGGTTGAAAGTGAAATGTTGTGAAAAGATATTTCATACAAACAATCAGAAAAGTGCAAGAGTAGCTATACTAATATCAAACAAATTAGACTTCAAATGTAAAACAATTAAAAGAGACAAAGAAGGACACTATGTATTAATAAAGGACCAATTCAATAAGAAGACATGACAGTTATAAATAGTTATGCACCAAGCCAGAGTGCTTCAAAATACCTAAGACAAACAATGAAAAGAGAAATAGACACATCTACCATAATAGTTGGAGATTTCAATTCCCTGCTCTCATCAATGGATAGAACATCTAAACAGAGGATCAATAGAGTAACAGAGAATTTGAATAATACAATAAACGAACTAGACATAACAGACATTTATAGAACATTGCACTCCACAATAGCAGGATATACCTTATTTCAAATGTTCATGGATCATTCTCAAGAAGAGTCCATATGCTGGGTCACAAAGCAAGTCTCAATAAATTTAAAAAGATTGAAATCATACAAAACACTTTCTTAGATCATAAAGGAATGAAGTTGGAAATCAGTAGTAGGTAGAGGGCCAGAAAATTCACAAATATGTGGAGGCTCAACAACACACTCTTAAACAACCAGTGGGTCAAGGAAGAAATTACAAGAGAAATCAGTAAATATATTGAGGCAAATGAAAATGAAACACAGTATATAAAAGTGTATGGGATGCAGCGAAGGCAGTACTCAAAGTGAAATGTATTGCCCTAAATGTCTTTATCAAAAAGGAAGAAAGAGCAAAGTGGAGAAATTAACTGTTCACTTGGAAGAACTAGAAAAAGAACAGCAAACTAACCCAAAGGAAGCAAAAGGAGCAGAAATAAATGAAATTGAGAACATGAAAACAATTGAGAAAATCAACAAAACCAGAACTTGATTCTATGAGAAAGCCAATAAGATTGATGGACCCTTAGTGAGGTTGACAAAAAGAAGAAGAGAGAGAGGAGAGGCCAAAATGGCGGCTTAGCAAGGTGCGCGATTTAGTTCATCCTCCGGAACAACTACTAAATAACCAGAAACAGTACAGAACAGCTCCTGGAGCCACGTCAGTGACCGGACACACAGCGTACCCCAGTCTGGACCACCTGGACCAGCTGGACCAGCTGTGAGCCTCCCCAATACCGTGAGTTCCCCAAGCTGTGGCGCCCGGCACCCCTCCCCCACAGGCGGCTTCCCAGAGGGAAAGGAAAGAGACTCTAAACCTGGTCAAGGCGGAGGTCGCTCATTGGGCTCACGGAAAAAGAGGAAAGGG
>PVIY010036306.1:0-25555 GCA_004026745.1 Myrmecophaga tridactyla
CCTATGCATGATTTTTTAACATAAAAGGAACATACATGATTTTGCTTCTATGGACCCCATCTTTCTTGTGGGGGGGGGTTCTATAATATGTTCTCTCTTTTCTCTGATAATTTGATTTCTATATCACTCTATACTCTGGTGTGTTTTGGAATCAATTTAAAGTGTACTGAAAAACTATTGCCTCAATGTGTTTTTTTTACTTTTTTAATTGTATGATATATATGACATTTATACAAAGCAAAGAAAGAAAAATAGTTTTTAAAGCACTCTTCAACAGGTAGTTATAGTACAGATCCCAGAATTTGTCATGGGCTACCATACCATCCTCTCAGATTTCAATGTAGTTTTTAAGTGCTGAAAAGGGGATTGGAATAGAGCAAGTTAGAAAGAAACCCAGAACAAATTTACTATTGTTAAAATCAACATTGGATCCAAAGTATCAAAACTTTCCCTTGATTTCATATAATCCTTTTCAGATACCTTAACAACATCATACATTGTTAGGGAAAACTGTCACATTCTGCCAGCAATGTACATTTCACAACCTGTATAGGGTCAGAAAATATTGTATAGTTATACTTGGCAAAGGGCATGCTTCCAAGCTGAAGAGGACTTTTTAGTAAAGAAAGAGCTTCTGAGAATTAAAAAAAAAATGGCTATCTCGCTAACAATGTGAATAAAACAGCCACCTCTAGGATGCAGTCACCTTGAAGCAGGACCCTGCCTTACAGACTTTTGTGCCCTGTGATCCAGCATCATGTCAGGCACATAATAGGTTTCCAGAACAGGAAGGAAGGGTTCTAAAGCATTTTAAGTCTGCTACTAAAAGAGATTGCAAATATAAAATCCAAGGAAGCTAAAATATCCCTGCCATGGGAGATGTTTACAAGCACAAAAAAGATAATTCCTTAAAACTAAAATCGAAATCCTTAAAGGAGTTATAGTTTTGATCCAGTAATTCTTACAGGAATCTATTCCATGGAAACCATCAAGCCTGTCCACAAAGATTTATACATATACCTGTTCATCACAGTGTACTTTACATAGTTGAAAGATTGGAAACAAAAATTAGCAACTGATTATATAAATCCTGCTAAGCACAAATGATGGTATCATGTAACCATTACATTCATATTCTAAAAGAATAGTCGAAACTGTGAAAAAACACTTAAGTGAAAAACACAAGACAAAAAGTTGTATATCAGTGTGAGTTCCAAATATTTTTAAAAGTACATGCATGAATATAAAAAGACCAGCAGTATAATAATAATAAGACAAACTGAATGAGTACATAGTAAATGCCCAGGTACAATTCAAAATACTTTATGCTATAAAATCATTTAATTCTCAGAAGAACTCTGAAGCAAACAATATTATCTCCATTTTACACATGAATGAACTTAAGCCCAGAAAGATAAGGTAAGTTTCCCACTGTCCTCAAGTAACATGTCACAAAACCAGGATTTAAACCCAGGAAACACGCTTCCAGAAATGACAGTTTTGTTATTAAATATTAATACTGGACTCCTGGTGGTTGATTATGGTCATTTTTTATTTTCCTGTTTTCTAAGATTTCTACCACCAATAGTAGAATATTGATGGTAGTATAACAATCTGCTATATATATTAAGTATAACAATACATGTTATATTTAATTACTAAAAATAAATAAATAAAATTATAAAACAAATGACCTGAGATGACCTTTATCATTGCATGCTTAGTTGGGGAATGGGCAAGGTAAGGAGCTGATGATACTTGTGGTTCCTTGTGATTCAATTCACCTCCATCATGATTTCCTGTCCCAGGATCTGGGAGCAGGATCTAAAGTCTAGCTTTCCTCTCCAAAACCAACCAGGAAAAATTCCTTCCCATACTTTTTTCCAGGAATGTAAGGTAAAAATGATTTTGTTCCTTCAACTGGGAAAATATGTAAAACTTACATTTTTCTTACCTGACATTTGAGCGTGCCTAAATGCCTCACTGGAGAAGCAAAGCCAGGGTCAAAATCAAACTTCCTGTGATAAAACTATGTATGAAAGCTTAGAGTAGAACAAGTCTTAATTTAAGAGTTTGTCTTTCCACCTACTAGCTATACAACTGAGTGAACCACTCAAGATTTTTGTCCTATATTTGTAAAATGGGGTAAATAATTCTAACTCTATCAACCTCACTGTGTTGAAGGAGATACAAGTATATCAAAAATTGACCGCACTACACAAATGGTACTTTTTTCCATTAACTTTCAAATGTTTTTTCAAAGAAGAAACAGAAAACCAATAATTCAGGAAGGGGAGCCTGAGAGCGCTGATGATGACGACGAGGCAATACTAAATGATTTTTGCGTTAATTTTTCTCACTTATAAAATAATAATTAACCAAGTTACCCCAAGGTCATTTCAGCCCTGTTTCCTCAATTAGCATTTATTGAGTATTTTTCAGCCAGATTTAAGGAATCCAGAAATGAATAAGATAGAGCCCCTTCTCTGCAGGAACTCATGGCCCAGTATAGAAGCAGGCATGTAAATGCATGCTGATGATCAGATGGGATGAGCTCTAGGACAATTGACATCTATAAACTGCTGTTAGGATAGAAGAGAAAAATCAATATTTTTGATTGCGTGAAATCGTAAAGAAAAAGCTTTACAGGAGGAGTAACACTTGAAAGGATTCTTGGAGGAGCAATTTCAATGAGAAGGTTGCAGGAAGAACTGCCATTCAGCAGAGCATTAGCAATAGTGTAAATGTGGATTGTAAGCCAGTGATTACTGAAATGAAAAAAGCATGTGAATTGATTAGGAAAGAATGGAGAGAGATCGAGAAAAGTTGGGTCCATAGGCAGTGATACATCATGAGGTCTTGTAAGTCTTTCTCTACAGACTAGAGATTTAAGGGAGAAAACATGACAAATTCTAGGTGGAAAATGAAGGGAACCTGGGCATAAGTAAAAATGGGAGGGAAAACAATGGTTAAGCCAATATTTGTACACCAGGCTTCAAATAGATTCAATATATTTTCAAGTTTTGGAATGAATACAAAGCTATCTAGCTGTTCAGGAAGACGTCAAAACTGCATGTTGTGTCAGCAAAATACTGAACAAACTGGCAATTTCAATGCTCTCAAGTGAGTAACAAAGTTTTAATTAGCAGTAAATGTAAGGCAGTATAGTTGCTTATGTTCTAATCACCAAGAAACTTCTCTATTGAAACTACAGGCCAAGGCAATTGTGACTCTTCTTTAGAATAACATGGATTTAGATATTAGGCCATGGAAGAATATAACAATTAATTACATATAGCTTCCCAAAAGATTTAATAAAATTTGACCTGAGCCCTAAGTCATACTTGTTTGTTGATGTGGCTTCAAAGTAAGTACTGAAATACTTTGTGCAAATAATATTGCAGTACATTTGCTGAAAAGTGATGTTTTCAATCCAAGGGAGAAGACAGTTCTTTGGAACAGCTGCAAAACTTCGAAAATACTGAAACACTGGCCACTTATTTAACTTTGTGTTTTATTTTTCTCTCTCAAGCCATCTACTTTCATCACTTCCAGCAGGTAGTTTGATGCTGAGCCATCACTATGTGTGGGGGTTGGGAATCCCCGGGGACTTTCTTTAGTAATTTTCTAATTGTTAAAATCTTGCATTGGGGTATTTCTGCAAATTAGGAGATCTATTAGCTAGACTAAAAAATCGATAGCTAAGGGGACTCCTTAAGGCAACGCTGATGAGTTTATAGAAGAAACAGCAACTACACTTTGTGCAAATAACTTTTAAGAAAGGGAAAGATGGAGTTTCATTATTTCTGAATAAGCTCAATAAAGTAAAAAACAATTAGGGGGCCCAAAAATCATTGGTAACGATTGGTAACAGTTGCCGGGCTAATGGTGCAACTGGAGCTGAACCTTTCAATCCAATCTCAGAGCAAGCTGTACAATGAAAAGTGCTAAGAATGCGCCCTTTACTTATTGAACAGCAGGGTAGATATTTTGTTATTAGCTTATTTGAACAGGAAACAATGAAGAAGAGAGAAGGAACGGAAATTTGAGACTCCAAGGTTTCTAGAGAAACCCATGTCTCCCATAACTAAGTATTATTCTATTTTACAATAAATCCTGATTTAAGAAAACTAAGAAGTTGTTTCCTGCAGAGTACCATCTGGCAACAGAACACCTTCTGTAAGAGAGCTGGGTAATTTTGCTGATATATAGCTTGAAAAAATACAGCTGAGCAGCTGAGAACCTAGATGCTCAATAACCTCCCATTCTTTTGAACTGTCAGAATGCTATGAGGATTCACCTTTAGGAAAAAAAGAACAATATATATTTTAAGAATTTGCAATAACTCATCTGCCAGAGTGATTGTAGCCAATAAAACATGCTAGCCAGTAGCAAGATAAGTGTCTTTCAGTACAAACTATTAAAACTAAAAGCTAAGAAAAATAAACACTACAAATGAAAATCCACTCCAAGGGGTGGCAGAATCACTAGAAAAAGCAGAAATCCAGAAAGAATCACTACATTAGGTGCAGATTAAATTATGCTGAAGTGTTTTCTTTTTAATAAAAACTAATGCAGACATATGTGTTTACTATATTATCTGAAACTGAAATCAAATTAAAAACCTGTATTGTACAAAGTGGTGTTTCCCCTAGAAGATCTTTACATTAGGGCAACATCCATTAATGCTTATTTTACTGAAAGCAAACACATAACCTGAGGAATAATGCCTTTCTCTAGTGCCCAAAGGTAGTTGCATTTGTCATCATGACTCATAATCAATCTGATCATAACTCACATCAGTTATGTAGAGTGGCATTGGGTGTAATTGTATCATTTAAAAATCTCCCTATTATGCCCCTGAAAAAGGACAAACTAAATTTATACTAAAGTCATGGTTTAGAAGATAGTTATGACAGATGTAGGAGAAGAGATCCCTGTATTAGCATTCCATATTCTTTATGCTTGCAAATTATACTGGTATTTATTTAGATGTTGATTTAGTTCTGGTAAATTGGCACTGCTCTAAAATGAACCATCCTTTGTCTACATTATTATAATAAACCTCATAATACTGCCTATAGGAATGGTGGTGAAAGTTCCACCTCAATCACAAGGCACAGGACCCAGGATAAAAGAGATTCCTCTCCCATAAGAAAGGAGCTTTTGTTTTTAGTTAAGAACTCTTAAACTTTTTTTTTTAATTTGCATGTGGGCAGGAGGCACCAGGGATCAAACTCCAGACCTCCAGCACAGCAGGTTGGAGCTCTGCCTGCTGAGCCACGGTAGCCGCCCTTTAGTTAAGAACTCTTAAAGCTCCTCTCCTCTCCAAGAAACATGTGATGTTCTAGTGACTTTCTACAAACTCTATGTAAAAATAGTGACCAGAGTGGACCCTCAATACAACTGGCTTGATAGCTAGCCAAAAAAGAACTAAGATGCAAGTGTTCCTCAGATAAAAATGACAAAAGTCAAGAAAGTGGCAAATAAAAAAAAAAACAAAAACAGTATTCAGGCAAGTTTGATAAAGGCAACAAAGATCAATTCTGAAGATAAAAAAGAATTAACAAAATAAGATTTTAAAACTTTGGATATTAGAAGTGGTTCAGCATTACCCCCCAGATATTGAAAATAATTTTTTAAAAAGATTTGCAGATCCACCCAAAACTCTTGGAGCAGTTTCTTGAACACAATGCAGGTCTCTTTTCACTCTTGTCCCGATTGTACTGTAAAGCACCAAAACGAGCTATTCTGATGTGCTTTGTAAGCCTAGAAGTGACTTTAGCATCCCAGCTGGGTCTTCAGAATACACTATATTGATGGTTCTATTACCTTTTTCATTGTCTCTATAAGTTCCATTACAGAAAAGGAGAAAATCATAATTGAATAGAAATTCACCAGCAGCAGAAAAGCAGAGCTTAGCTCTAAGTAAATGTCCCCTTTCTCTCCCACTGACTGCCCCTGATGCTTCAGCCCTCCTTCTCCATCACTCCTCACAGGACTGCTTCGCAGTAATCACCCCTAGATCCTGTAACACAGTTTAGAAAGCTAAGGCTTCTAGTCAAAGGAAGAAAGAAAAAACAGAATTTTCATCTCCCACCTCCTCTCTCTTCTTTTCAACCAAACACCTACTATTTCCCCCTCTGTTCATCACCCAGCCATCCCTTTTTATGAAGAGCCCCAGGCATCTGGTGGAAAAAAGAAATGCCTGTCTCTCTCCTTTCAGGTCAGGCTTTCCACTCTAACTAACACATTCTTCCAAACTCCTGAAATCTACTAATAGTAAAAGCAATAATGTTCACCACTCCTCTCTTTGTCCTTGTTCCAGTAAAATCACAGGAGGATTCATATTCTGTAGGAATCAATGCTTAAATTAAATAAACGTCCTCAGCCTTGTACTGTATCTTAGGCTATTCAATAGCTTATCCCAATGGTTTTTCTCATAGTAGTCATTTATTACTAATAAATAAATAAATAATGTACACTATTCAGTGCTGATTTTCCTTTAATGAAAGAGAAAATAAGTGAAAGAATATACACATACATGAATATGCAGATATATACAAATATACATAACATTAAAGGCAGTATATATAAAGAGCATATATGTACAAAAACAATATAAATAGTAGCACACATAAATTAAGGTAATATATATTTATGTATTATTGCTGTTTCTAGTAGCAGTTATCCATCCAGCCTTACTAGCATTTTGGCTTTAAGATTTTTTTTGACCCTCTTGTTAACTCCCACCCAAATGTGATCCTAACTTTCACCCCATACCATTATAACACATGAGAATACTGCTGCCCTATAGATATCATAAGACCCAGTATCTTCTCAAAGTTTACATCTCAGTGAGTTAGAATTTTCCAAAAAAACAAAAACAGAGAGCAAGCAAGTTGACCCATGACAACACGGTGCGTTCACTCACCTCCTCACTCACACACTCTGAGATCCCCTCCGTGTCAACCCCTTTCCTAGGCACTAGGAAAACAGAAGCAAAAAAGACCAGGTTCTTGACATCCAAATCCTACATTCTAGTAGCAAACAGAAAAAAAGGAATGAACAAACAAAACAGTATGAGGTAATGATAAGTGCCAGGATAAAAAATGGAGGAGGATAAGGAGACAGGAAGTCAGGGGAGGGCAGGAGGAAGTCCGTTCCCGCGAGTGGTCAGGAGAGCAGCTCTGAGAAGGTACCAGCTCCGAGCTGGGGGGAGATGCCCACTCTATTCGAATATTTAGTAACATAAAGCCTGCATCTGCACAGATGGTGCTGCCAGGAGAAAATCTCAGTTATAAAGGCTAAAGGTGCCCCCAAAGCTACTGATATCTATCCCCTCACTAGGTTTCAGCTGCTTGTGCCTGAAGTTGTCTGTTAGGATGCTAAGGAAACCCTGGAAGCCCCAGATTCTACAGCCTGACCTCTGTCCTTCAGGGAGCTCCCTGCCCAGGCACACTGCAACACTGCAAAATAACATCTCAGGAGCAGAGGCTTTATTAAGAGCAGAAAAAAATGTATAGACCTCATTTTAAACCCAGGACGGGCATCCTCAGAGATGGACAATGGTCAAATGCTTGCAATGGGGTCAGACAAACCTGGATTTCAATACTTGTTCTTTTGCTGACAACCTCTTTTTCCTCAGGCTAGTCATTAAGCCTATCCTACTTCAAAGGTCTGTTGTGATATGGGATTATCTAAGTTAATGGTTGGGAATTTGACAGCACTCCTGTCACATAGTCAGAGCGACATGAGATCATGGTTATCAGAACTGAGACAAAACTAAAAGTGGCAATATAAATAGACTTGGAGGACTAGAACTTTATATAAAATAGGAAACGCAAATATTCCTCCAGCTAGAAATTAATTCTATGCCCAACACCACTTAAGCATTCAAACCATATTTGGAAATAAATTTTTGAAGGTCTCCTTTGCAGAAGTTCAGTTGAGCAAATTTTTAATAAGATTTTACAATTAGATGAAAATCCTTGCTTATTGAATTGCACTCCCTTGCTAAATGTATATAGGAACTTTTGACAATTTGGTTTTCCGACAAGCCTATGAATTAATTCTCTTTATCCCATTTTATTCTTAGTTGAAAGATGTCAAGAATAAGCAGTTTCTTACAAAGCTGATAAAATTGGGATTAGAAAAATAAAACTTCCAAGTCATACACTTTTGCTTCGCATTGCGAGTCAGTGACTTTCTGAGATATTTAGTTATTTCCAGCCATGATGGTGCCATCCACCAGCTACGCGTTCACCCTCCTAGACCCACCGTAAAGCTAAAGGCAAGGGGCTAGAGAAGGCCCTTCCTGGGCTTTCTGCCGTTTAAGGAGCTGGATGAATTTAACCATGTTTTTCTCAAGAACTATTGACCCTAGTTGTGCACTGCCAGTGTCCACGCTGACACGCAACAAGATTGGTTCCCACGGGCCATGCTGCTTCTATAAATTTTATATCTGACAAGCGGAAAAAGGCAGTATCACCATTGCAAGTGCTAGAACGGTCTGGGGAGACATAGTAGGAAACAATAAACATCGTTTTTAAAAAGCTCAAAGAGGAGAATTAACTACGTCAAAACAGCACTGCTCCTGCAGTAATGTTTTTACCTTCCATTTAAAGACAGATAAATTTTCCATGACAGCTCTTAATCGCCTCTACAGTTATTCACTGAACTTGCCCTCAAAATTACAGAGTAATAAAAGGATAATAGCATTTGACTGACTACAGTGGAAAGGTGGGCTTTTTCAATAAAGTGGCCATTTCATTTTCCCTTGTATATGGGATTGCCCAGCAAGGGAGCTGTATGCTTCTAGGAACCCAGGAATAGCGACAATGAATCTTTCAAAACTGAAATGCTATTTGGACCCCTCATTTATTTATCCATAGAAAAGGGGAATATTTTTCTTACTGCAGACCTCTCCACATTAGCCAAACATTTAAAAAGAACAGTAAAACTCTGAGTCGGTTTAGGCTGAACCATATGAATTTGCCAAGATTCATACATCTTAACCCACAAAAATGACAACTACATATGCTTCAATCTAATGTAAAATTGCACTTTACTTATTACTACTACAAACTATAATTATAATATGGGCATTTCTCTTGGAACCAAAACCAGGGGAGGGAGGAGTCAAGTACAATTTTACATTAATTAGAATGCAGGAGTAAATTTTAGATGTTGGAGGAAGGGAGGAGCAATTGTAGGAAATACAAAGTACACAACATGTTCTGGAAAAGTTGTTCCTTCATATTTTTCAAATTGTTGAGTTAAAAGGAATGAATTCTGATCTCCGTCCCCTTCTATTTCCATTGTCACTTCCACTTTTCAGGACATTGGGAAATCGCACCTGGGTCTATTGGCAGTTCTCTAACAATTTCTCCCCTTCCTCTTTAGATTCCCTTCCAATTCATTTCTTCATGAGAGATCTCATGAAGAGATCTTTTCAAAGCATAAATCAAATGAGTAAATCAGTATCTGCTTAAAACCTAGCAATGGCTTTCCAATATGCTTGTATAAACCCCAAAGTCCTTACATGATTTAAGAAACCTTGCATGACATGATCCCTGCAAACCTCTCCCATGTTATGTCCTTCCACTCCCTGCTCCAGTCACACTGTCTTCCTCTCAGTTTCTAGGTCCTACCAGGCTCACCGTTGCCTACTACCCGCCAAGCTCTTTGCATGACTGACTGCTCATTCTTCAAATCCCATTTGCATGGTTTCTGGGCCCATCCCCATCTCCCGGTAACATTTGCCTCTATCACAGCAACTTGTTTATTCCTTCCTGTCCCTTTTGAACTTGTCTGTGTCTGAATATATTACTTTGCAAAACTCATTTTTGACTCGGGGTGTCTCCTGTGGGTCAGCACCTTCCTGGAGTCAGCTCCAGGTCTGTTTTCACATAACACGCTATACTGAGTGCCTAACCCAGGGCCTGGTACAGGGTGAACAACTAGCAAATGTATTTTTTGGAATGAATGACTGCTTCAAGTTCAGGAATTGAGGTGCCAGAATGAGTTTTTCTAAACCGCAGAAGAGAATCTCATTCCCCAACGGCATTACCCCAGCCTGGGTTGGCTGTCACGTGCTCCCAGGCAGATGTGTCCACACCTCTTCCTCTCACTAACCGCTCAAAACTTCAAAGCTCAGTGCACAATATTAACTAACCCCCCACTATGTCTGACATAGCATGCAGAGCGACTCAAACCAGTCCAGTGCTTTAAGGAATCATTTTTCTTTCAACAATATATCTGTCCACTGTAGCAGTGCCCTGTAGTTACATATCTTTGTTAAAGCACAGAAAATTTTGATGAGTTTCACCTGTCCCTCAACTTTAACCCTTTAATTCTGCTATAAATTACTTACAGTCACTCTCACATAAGCATTCATCTATCCATCCATGCAATTGATCTATTGATTAGAATTCATTCTTTTTGCCTTTATTAAGAAAAAAAAAGAACTTTCAAATTCATACCCATTTGTGGTAAAGTACCTAAAATAAAGTCATCCCACACTTCTCAGGACAATAGCAAAGTGAAAACAGGCACCTGTTCTTCACAGGCTTCCTACTCTTTCCCCCATCCCCTTTTCATTTTCTAAAACAGAATGTGTCCATTTTGTTTACATTTTATAGTCATCTGAATAAATTATAAATATTTTTATTAATATAAGTTAAGTCTAGGAAGCATGCTTTGGTGTTTTAAAGCACTTTTCACATAAATTAATCTTGTTTGATATAAAAATTGCCTTTGTCTTTCTCAGTAAGTTGATGATGTCTGAATGTAAGAAATGTCAAAAAACTTACTAATACGTCCATGGTATCATCCCAGTATTTTATAAATGAAAAGAAACATAAAACTAAGTCATACTTCTTGTTTTCCAGCATTAGTGTCTTAAAGAATAAATATTAAATATAAATATTGTTGAGGCACTGTGGTAGTTAGATTCAGTTGTCAACTTGGCCAGGTGAGCATACCTAGTTTTGTTGCTACGGGCATGAGCCAATGGTACGTGAACCTCATCTGTTGCTGACTTACATCTGCAGTCAGCTAGGAGATGTGTCTGCTGCAATGAGTGACGTTTGACTTACTTGGCTGGTGCTTAAATGAGAGAACACAATGTAGCACAGCCTAAGCAGCTTGGCATTCCTCACCTCAGCACTTGCAGCTCAGCCCAGGCCTTTGGAGATGCAGAGAGAAGTCACCCCGGGGAAAGTTGTTGGAACCCAGGGGCCTGGAGAGAAGACCAGCAGAGACCATCCTGTGCCTTCCACGTAAGAAAGAACCTCAGTGGAAAATTAGCTGCCTTTCCTCTGAAAAATTAACAAAATAAATCCCCTTTTATTAAAAGCCAATCCGTCTCTGGTGTGTTGCATTCCGGCAGCTAGCAAACTAGAACAGGCACCAACATGAAAATATCTAAAAAGATGCTACAATGCTAGAATATTCAGAAAGAGTGAAAGCATAAACGCTTGGCATAATTAAATAGAATTCCATAGAAAACATTATATACTAAGGGAAAAATTGGAAAATTCACATTGCATTCAGGACCCATCCAAAAAATATTATTAGTCTGTGTAATGCCTAAGTTAAGATCTGCAGAATCTTAAGCAAATCCTTTACTAAATAGTATGATTTGAGAGGAATCCAATTTCCCAGCAATAACTAAAAATAGCTCAAATAGGTGATTTGGTCTCTGCAAGGCCACTAACAAACTATACACAAATCATGGTATCTGGAAGGAAAATGAAAACAAAGGACCCAACCTCTATCAGCACGCTGATAAAGATTTCTTTTTCAGATTAGAAGGTTGTCAATATGTTAAACAGATACCAGTGCACTGGTGGTATCGTACCAGGGTGAGTTGAAAAAGTTCAACACTTCCCATGCCCACATTCCAGAGCAGATATCATCATTTGATCATGGCAGTCTTTCTCCTGATCTGAGTTACTCTCTCAAAACCTTTCTCAACACAATTCTCCAGACAGTAATTATGGATTGATACGAAATGTTGGAAATAAGATACCAAATATGGCCTGTTATTAGAGGAATTCCAAAGACAGGAAGAGAGAGAGATTGAGAGAGAGAGAAGATGAATGAGAAATACTATGAAGGTGGAGAGATCTGGACAAGAGTTAACAGAATGAAGGAAATGTTATACTCTGGGAAAGTAGGGCCAAAGTGTAGTGCTCTAAAGAAAATGAGATAATCCTGAAGAAATATTTCACTCATTCCCCATTTCTGGAACTAGTCCTAGACATAGAAACTTAATATGCATCTAAAACCATGAATGATAGTCCCACTAATAAAAATAATAGTATGATATGGTTAATTTTTAAGATGTACAAATGCACAGCATCTCTTGTCTTTATAAAATGACTTTACCAGCAACATGGCTTGGGAAATCTAATGATTTATAAATTGGACATCTCCTTTTCCTTAGTATTATTTCATAAATTATGCCAACATAATTGTCTAAGACTTTTTCACAGACTCACAAGCTAAATAACAATAATACTACCATTAAATTATTATGTGCTACTAGATTCACTAATATCAAATGTAGAAGATGTCAACATTAAAGCTTATAAGGAATCATTTGAAAATCATTTGAAAAAAGCTGAAGTCAATTTTTTAGTTATATGCAATAGAGTCCTAGTTTGAAATAAAAGTTTTGAAACATTCATATCAAATCAGCAATTAATCACAACATCCAATAAAGAATGAAAAAGATGGTCCATTGTATCATTTCTAGAATTCAAGATAATCAGAAAGTATGTATTATAGTTCACTGAAAAGACATGCCTGTTAATGTCAAGTTAGATTGCAAAGTCACAACCTCCAGCAATTAGTAAGGAATCATTCAAAACAGCACCAGAAAGATTACCTGATGCTATTGTCCAAAAGTTAGAAAGGAGAATTATTTCCTTGAATTTGACTTCCTTATATAAGGTTTGGAAATATACAGATATTTATATGTTCATTATATATATATATAAATTAATTCAATTTAGAATTCTTTATTTTTCATACAATAGAAGTATTCGTAATGCTTTCACTAAAATAGAACTGAGAAGGCAATGTATTCAAATAATTGATTAAACCCCTAGCACAATGAATGGCAAAGCATGAAAATGCAGGTGTCAGTAGTTGAATGGATGGTGAAAGAATGAATACGTGAAATTCCTGGATTTCAAGAATCCAAGAATTAGAGATTAGGAGGCCTGGATTAGAGATTAGGAGGCCTGGATTAGAGATTAGGAGGCCTGGATTAGAGATTAGGAGGCCTGCATTCTGGCCACCTCTACAGTTAACTCTATGGAAGGACACTGGAGAAGCTAATGAAATTCATTGCATTTCAGGTTCTTCACCTATAAGGTTAGAAAATTGAGCTAGATGATATATAAGATCTCTTCCTATGCTATGATTGCATAACGTCTTACCAGACAGAAGACGAGTTCCATTTTATAAAAGCCTCTATTACCCACCTAACCAAGGAAATGGAGATTATGCTCAATTTTAATTTCAGTAATCGGAAGATTAGCCAAAAGTCAGGCTGGTCCTCTGGAAATTAGTTGAGAAACTGATGATTATGGCTGAAAATTTGGTGTGTGCTTGCTGACAATTCTTCCCTTTTCTGTAGGTATAGAATGTCCAGTTTGAGTCCATAGCATCATAAACAACTCCACCCAAAATTCTCTTAGTGCAGATTTTGCCCTGAGTAATGACACTGTCAGTTATGAGTAATTAGGATCATAATGTCTCCTGCATAGAGAAAATAAGACATCAGAAAAACTGAAAAATGAGATAAACCATGACCTTCAGTACACAAGATGATTCTAACATGTTTTGTCAGTATTTTCCCCTTTTAATGTGAAATGATTTATGGTTGATATGAAAATTTACTTTTTATTTATTGTCCTTTTAAAACAATCCATTATTTTCCATTAGATTCCTATACATTGAAATCCTAAGATTGGCCCACAAGATTCACTTTCAAATTAAGAATTTCTAATGAACACGTGAAATAAAATTTTGTTCTTTCGTAGTGTGGTAGAATGACAGCCTGTGTGTGAAAAGACATCAGGAGATTCTCCCAAATTATTCCAAACCACCCCTCCCCCTGGAGACAAATCAGAGAGCACAGAGTCAACAAGTAGATGTTGAATGAATGAGCCAACATTGCATGAGGTGCCTTGGAGAGAGTAATATAAAACAGAATGAATAAGAAATGAGGGGGAAAAAACGGAGGAGAGAAGGACAGAATGAAAAGCAAAAGCAGAGAGCAGAGTATTGATGCCACCAACAATTTCCCTGGCTGCAATTCTATGACAATCACATCCCAGTTCCCCTACTTTCAACCTCACCCAGTAACTGTCTATTTTCTTCACAAACATCTCTGGCTATGGACATTCTTTAAGGGTTGCTGCATCTGAGGCAAGTCACAATATTCTTTCTAAATGTTCAATAAGATTATCCTTGAAGTCAAAGGAAATTCCATTTCCTATTCTCTAGATCTTTGGAACATGAAGAATAATTTAATGAGGAAGCTTCTATTTACTCATTACCCTGAGAGCTATGCTAGGTCATTTCTATGATACTGCACACTCATTGGTATCTTTATTTCTAAATGTATTGTAGACATTAGTTTATTCAGAATCTATCCTGGATTCATCACACCAATAGTCCCTTTTCTTCAATGCACTTCAGTACTTGATTGCATGATCTAAATCTAGGAATTTTTTTCTTGTTGAGATAAAAGTCTTTGAAACCTTCCTGCAATGGATTTTCCTCACGATCATGTACTTCCAATTTAGTTAGCTGAATTCATTCCTGTGATTTAAAAGTTACAGATACTTTTTTTTCTCATTTTTCTCATCAGCAATTGTTAAGACATAAACTGATAAATCCAAGCAACGAGAGATGCTTTCTCTTATATCAAGAGTATAAATAACATTCAAATAATCCATATCAAACTTTTTCACTTGAAAATATCATCAAGCATTCCCTTACCCATGCTAGGAGATGAACATTTGACAGTGGTACCACATCCAGCTTTAGAAGACTATCAACTATTATATAACCCAAAGCAAAATTTTATATCTGCTTCTCTAACTTTTAACTTTCATTATTTTTAGGAACTAATGGCATCTTTTTGTTTCATTAATTAGATTTTACATAAACTTATGATGGTCCATGGACAATGCCCAGAATTAACCAAAGTTGTTTATGCTTATTTTTCTACTGCTCAAAAGTAGGTGGTACAACAACATAGAAATTAAATTAAAAAGTAAAAAACATACAACTGAACTCAAATACAATCCATTTGGATATTCTATTTATGGTAGATCGAAATATGTACCCCAATTTAGTCGATTTTAATATTAATCTGTTCTCTTGTGGGTGGGAACCAATTGAAAACAGAATCTCTTGAAAATGTTATCTTGGTTAAGGTGTGGCCCCAGTAAATGAGGTTGGGCCTTAATCCATATTACTGGAGTCCTTTATAAGTAGAAGAAATTCAGATATAGTCAGAGAAAGCTGTAGACAGGAGCCAGAATCCAGAAATCATTGGGAAACCATACGAAAAAGGATAGGACATCACCACATGATGTGAGGCAGGGATACAAACCAAGAAACCCCAAGAACCACCGGCAGCCACGCTGGGATGTTTCAGATTTTGAGAAGACAGCATTGCCTCTCTGATACCTTGATTTTAGACTTTTCTAGCCTCAATCTGTGAGTCAGAAATTCCCACTGATAACTGTCATAGCAGCACAGTCAAACTAAGACAACATTCAACAGCTATATGAGGGATATCCTATCCCATATTTTATGGAAGTAAAAACATTGGCTCAGAAAGACTGGCTCGTAGGTTCTCTAAATTCTACAGATACAGAAAATTTTTAAAAATGACAACATTTATTTTGATTTCTCCATTTACTCTGGCTTCCTTTGAAACCGTCACTGGTGCATATAAAAGAAGTACAAATGCATCTATTGTTATGATATGGTGTTGAAAAGTGATTGGCACTTGTTTTTATCCATCCTCTTATTTTAAGTTCTTAATAGATTTCTGATATAGATCAATTTAACATTTTAAGACATGCTCATCTAAAAGCAGTGAGTGCCATACATTTAGTGTACTAAAGTCTGATGTATTAATCCCTCACTTTTAGGTTACTCTCAGTCTAATATTATAGACATGACCATTTACTCACTGTCTAGGTACAGGGATAAACAGTATATTCAGCTATATAAATAGTATGGCTATAATAGCTATAATGCAGCTTATAGTCTAACTCAACGCTTCTCAGTGGAAAGACACTGACCCCTTGGGTGCATTTTGGAAATCTGTAAGGGCCATTTTTACCTTGTAGGAAAGTCACATTTGAATACTAACTATTGAAAACTGTATTAGTACATTATAAAGTGTTTATCTTTTATTTACTTTTATATTACAGTTAGGGTATCCTATTGATTTTAAATTGATTTCAAAGGGAAGTCACATATTTAAGGTTTTCATGTCAAGATAATAAAGGATGACTGTGAAATATTCAATGGGTCTAGGACTGAGAACCTCAAATCCTGAGGGACAGTCACGTAAACACATAAAAACATAGTGTGATAAGCACTAAACACCACTGTGTGCAAAGAGCTACCGGGATACAAAACATGGAGTAACTGAGGAATAAAGAGGGCCAATACAGTGGGAACTTGGTTTTGCAGATAAGAGGGTTCTTCTAGGTGGGACAGTCCTAAAGTCAGTCTAGCTGGAGGAAGAACAAGGCACCATATTTTTGGAGGAGAAACATCAAGGACAAACAACTGAGCCCAGCTGGTGTGTTCAGGAGACATTCAGCGTGATGAGCTGAGGAACGGAGGGTGAAGTTAATGTATTGGGTTGGAGCTGGTGCCTTTATTTCAAGCTAAGGCGTTTCATACTTATCAAGTAGAAAATAGGAAGTCAACAAACAGCAGAATTAAGTTCTGTGGTCAATTCCAATCCAATAATACACCACTGTGTTCAAATATTTGACTGAGGAAATAGTGACTAATATCTTCATGTTTATATTTTGCTTCCTATATTATTTCAAATGCTTAGCTCCTCCACTACAGGCTTTAAAAACACGATAGAATGTTCAAAGCTAAACCGTGATTTTGAATGCAAATATAAAATGGAAATCAGATAAAGAATACTGGGTTTCAGTCTATGGGAATTACTTCAAAATTATTTCTTTGAAAATACTATTCTACATTAAAATGCAACTAATTTACTTAAATTAAAATACACATCTCTCTGATTAAATTTTTAATTTTACCTTGTTGCTTCCTTTGTAAAAAGGTTGCTCCTTTGAAAAGGAGACATCATTTTGTAAATTTCCAAAGGAAATTGTTTATTAAACATTCTATTTTAAATAGCACGGATTGTTTATTTACTTCCTATTTCAGATAGAAGAGTGGGATGAGGACACAATGGAATACTTAAAATCATTTTCATAATAAGAAATACACATATAGCAATTTATCTACATTGAAACCAAGGAACTACAGAGTTGACAACAGAATCACTATTTTTTTTATTTACAGAATTTTATCCTGGAGCATTGCCACAAACAAAGGGAGCTCTGAAGGGATAGACTCCTTTTTGTTTTATCATTGTTTTCTCAAATCAAACCAATGCCCTTTCCACCTCTGACCCTTTACACCAGACTGACCCTCCCACAAAGTATTCCCTATGGGGCTCATAAAAGCAAGTTGTAAACTCCAAGAGCTGTCCAACCTAGGTGACTTCTCAGGACCTTTTCATCCTCTTGCCTCTTTCCCAACATTAAACATTCTCTACGTTGTTTTCTCATCTACCTTGCCCAGGACACATGCGTGAAGTCATATACTCTTTGAGCTTGGTCATCACAAGTTTCCTCTCCAGATTTCCTGGACTTTAATATAGTTTTGGTTTAGGACGTCATGGGAGATTCAATTTAGTGCGGACATGTGTCTACAGTCCAATCCTTCCCCTAAACATAAATGGCCTTTGACATTACAGAGCTATTGAGGAAGAGTCATTTGTCTTTTTTGCAATTGTAACCTGACTGAGTGGGATGGGAGAAGATTTGTGTGTGTGGTTGTATGTGTGTATGTAAATATACATTTGTACAATTAGGCTGCAATAAGGATTAATCTTATTTGAAGGCTACATTTTAGAACAGTATTCATTTAGTGGAAGTAACATCGCTGGGAAATTAAATTAGCAGAAGTTGCCCTTCTGAAAACATTAAATTAAAATAACTTCACATGTATTCAGCTATTCTCTTTTAAAAAAAACTTACATAAAATAAACCTGAAAGTAACTTCTGTCCATGTGGAAGTGTTTGAGAATGCCTTAATCCATCACAGCCAAAACATTTTATCCCCATATATATACACCCTCCTTCTACTGAGGCATTTCAATGGAAAATTGAGTGAAAATATGTAAAAACAGGGGAGAAATAAAAGGATGGTTCAAAAATGAAAACGATTTACCAGTTTTCATATGGAGAGTAACTGGTCATAGACTACAAACCAAATTATAGCAGTTAGGTCTGCAATTGAAGATGTTTTAATCAACATTTATAAAAGTGTCAAATGTCATTTTGTCAAGTCCCGTCTATATTGCTGTTAGAAAAACAAAGGGCTTCATAGGAGTTCAGTAATTGTGCTGTGATCCTCACAGACCAAAGGAGCTTTGGGGCAGAATTAACCTATTTGATATTAATTATGCAGTCCCTGGCTTTGTTTCATTTTCAAGAAGGAAAACCCAATCCTGAATGCATTTTTTAAATTAATTTCCTATGTCTAGTGATAGCAAAAGTCACCTACAATTTATGATCAGATACTTTACACTACCGTACTGTGCTTTAAAAGGCTTAGGTTACATGAGTTCAGTGAAACCATAATATCTTAACACCATGACCTTTTCCAGCTCTAGGGCTCAAGATAACAAGAATCTATAACAGAAACCCATGTTCCTCTGAATGGCCTCTGCTCTCCCTACATCTACAAGTATGTAGACATCGTCTACAAGCAGGACCAGGAAATCAATTGTGGCATGCTCTTTTTCTCTTTCCCTCACTTATCTCCCCTCTCTGTAATGAAATATAACAAAATAAAAAGGCGACAATTGCATAATTCATCACACAAATAACCAGAGATGCAGTTAGCAATCATCTGGGTTAGCGCAACCCCTATTCCATATGTATAATGGATAAAACATTCTTAGAGACTGCTGTTTTTATTTTGTTAAAAGTCTCATTTTTGCTATCAAGAATGAACAGGAAAGATCCCTGGATTAATCAAGTTACATTTTCCTTTTGATTTAGGGAAGTGAAATAAGGAGACAACCCCATTTATGCTCTCCTTCCTATTTTGTCCAATGTCTGCCATCAATTGCAGGGAAGTATTAAAATTAATTGACTTGGCACAGGAAGCTGTTATGAAAGGGTGGCGATGGGAGCCAAGCAAAACCTCCAAGATCCCCTGCCTGCTTTCATATTATATACATTCTTTTGGCCAGTATTGTGATTAGGGGAAGGACCACTCAGAAAGGGAGGTTGAGAGGAAGTCCTTCTCCCCCATGAGCTGTAAAACAAGACAAAAGCACACGTAGATTTCTGATGATCCACAGTCCCCTCTTCACTTTGTGTGAGTGTGTATATGTGTATGTGTGTGTGTGGACCGAGGGGGTGGTGAACAGAAAAACACAGACATATTCAGACATCCTTTGGTAGCACTAACCATATCACTTCATCTAATAGTTCAGTACAGTTGAGGTAAAAGGAAATTCTCCATCTGTATATTGGAAAACAAAAGTTCTTTCAAGGATGCCCAATGCTATCGAAATAATCTCTTCCGCTCTTAGCTTTGTTTTGTTACTGCATTGCTGCACCCAAAGGCAGTTTTTGGTTCACCTCCCTTAAAGCCATTGTGTTGTTTGCTCTTATGCTTTCCAAAAATAGTCCAGGTTTTTTTAATGTTGTTTACATCTGAGTCAGAAGAATAATCACAAAAACACACCATACTTTATGAATAATTAATTAGGCCTGATGCCATATTAGAGGAGCTATTTTTAATTTACAAAGGTCAGCATAACTTGGTTTTCAAAGTGAGAAGAGGTAAGGAGCAATTAAAGGAGCTGATGATGGAAGAACTGATTGCTTATCAATGACTAAATTATGGCTGATTGGACCCCATTGCATTCCTTGAAAACAAGACAATTAGAGTCAAAATCAAAGACCAAAAGTACAGCATGATATATGTTTCAGGACACATATAAACGTTTTCAATTTATGAAAAGATTGAAATTAGACCTAACTTGCCTTCATTTTAAGCTTAAGATACCAACAATAAAATGTAAAAATGCTATTACCATATCCCTACTTAGCTTATGAAGAAGACAGGTAGGGAAGCTCTAGTAGCAGTTGCTTAATATTTGCATTTTATTATTTATTTGTTTACCTATTTTTATTCAACGTACTTCTAAAATAAAAGAGGGGGACCTTAAAAGAGGCAGAATTACTAAGGGAAATTGACACTAAATGCAACTTTCCAAAAATCATCAAGGTCACATTAACAGTATTTTAGCTAAGACTTAGCTCCACCTTGCTTTTCTCCATGTCTCCTCCTAGAGATGCAACAATGCAGGCGAATATGGGAGACATTCTTAAGTAGTACTCCTAACTCAAGTTTTGTGGTCCTGCTGACTGATTCTGTGATCTACAGGCTTGTGTTTACAGTGAAGGTGTTGGAATAGATGTTCTCTAAAGGGTTGCAGCCCAGGGGGTCAGAACCCTCCCTTAGGAGATGAAGGCTTAAGCATGGAGCAGCCTGCAGCCACCAAAGTAGACATTATTGGTAAAGCAATTACAACTCCCCCCTCCTAATCACTGTTGGGAATCAATTCTGCAGAGATTCTGCAGAAAGGGCTTTGTAACCAGACCTCGCCAGGCTTTGCTGAACTACATAAGGCACTCCTTTCCTCTGACTTTTGCGGATTACTGACTCTGATTTCCCAACCCGCTGCCATTGAGAATTAGGTTCTTCTGCAAATCAGTCCTGAATTCAACTCCTGGGTAACTTTTGGCCTGATGTGTTCTTTGGTCTCAGGGTTGAGCTGGGTTGGAACAAAAGACATTGCAGATATAAATCCCTCTACTTCAGAGGTTCCCAAGTCTCAATGTTTATTGCAATCAGTATGGAAACTCTTTTTCAGAGTGATTTCAGAGTTCTAATTTGGCCCATTGACTCAGAACCTCCTGACATGATCATGAGGAAGTAGGCTCAAAAAGATTCCCAGGCAATTCTGGTGATTAACTAGATGTTGACAACTGGACAAGATCCCTATATTATAAAGTCCTTGAGGGCAGCATAGTATTCTGTGTAAGCTTGAATTCCTCTACTAGGCTTGGATATCAGAGGCACTCAGTAATTTATCTCTTTGAAAATTAAATAGCTGATAATGCTTGCCATTTTTGGTTGTTATTAGGTTATACAGAAAGAGTAAAATGTATACTATAAAAGCAAAACTTTAAGTGTATGTAATGTCTTAGGTAACTATGAATAAGCAAAACTGACCTCAGATGTAATAAAACAGAGATATAAATCATAAATCAGGAATAACTATGCCAGTAATCTGTTTTTCTTAAATTCTTTCTATATTATGAATCACTCATTCTTACAGGCATCAGTTTAAAGCATCTGTGTTATTAATCTGATCTACATTTTTATATTTTGCAGAATTTATTATCACAGATAATCTAAGTAAAATTGAACAGAGACAAAATATTTTATCATGGATTCAGCATGCAGGTCATTCTTTCTGATTTTTTTCCCATCAAATTATTGGTTATTTTTTCTTGGTGTGTGTGTGTGTGTTTTTTTTCAGTTGTCAGAAGAATTAAAAGTGAAAAAGTAAGGTAACATAAATTTGCGTCAAGTCCCTGCCTAGAGTTTAGCATCAAAGTCAAACATTCCTACCAGGAAGCTATTAATTCTGTTACCAGAGGCTCAGAATGAAGAAAGGACATTGTGCATTAGGGTGTTTATTTCATTACGATGTGAAATGTGCTCCTTTGCATTTAAATGGACAGAAAAAGACCAATGCATTAACTTGGGGTTCATTAAATGTGTGCATAAGCCTGTCCATTCATTAGATTCCCCCCAAAAATCACCTCTGGTGAAAAACAAAATCACTAGCGCAAACAGCTGGGTTTGTGTGATGCCATGCTGTCAGAATAGCATTGTTTGATAGGTTTAATGTCACTTTTATACTATTCTGTACCACAGAGAGAGAGAGGCTGAATTGCATCCAGCAGGGTGGCTAACATTCTGGAGCTAATTGCGTGCATCTCCATGACAGTACAGAGGGAAGGATGACCCCGCATATGTCTCAGAAGGGAATAGAAAGATACTTTGTTTATAGCCACCCATCTGTCTGGTCACAACAGAATTACATATGCGTACAAGCCATAGTTTAGTGTGTCCTTCAAGAATGATTTCCTCATTATATACATTCTATCAGCTACTTCTCAGATACCGGCTACAAGACACAGCTTATACCTTTCTTGCTTACAATAATATGCTTTATAACTCTAAGGCTTTGAATGAAGTGAAGTCTTTCCTATAGACTCCAGAATCATGTGTATATATATATACGCTTGGTAGGATAAAGACTGCTTTCAATATTAAAAAGGGAGGTAAAATGAAAAATAAAGTGCCTACATTTAAATTTCGCTGGTGCAAGTTTTGGTTCTCTTACTGAAACAATAGAATTTACACTTACCTTTATTGGAAAAGATTTAAATTAGTATCTACCCTATCATCTTCCCTTTGTGGTGGTTCAAGTGTAGTTCAGAGAGGTTAAATGGCTTGCCTAAAGGTCAGACAATGAATGACAGAACTCAGACCTCTTGATATCTACAACCTGCACGTCAATAAGTGAGACCTGCACGTCTCAGCTCCAGCTGAGAACTGTTTCATAGCTATCTTCTCATTGTCTCATTGCCACGCCAATCATTTAAAACACTGAAACATTAACAGACCCTTACAGACACGGAGAGACTAAATAAAAGCAGAACCAAGCAAACTCATGGTAGATAAATAATCTCCTTCAAAAAAGCAGTATATTTCCCTCGAACTCTACCTTCATTCCACAAACTTCTGTTACATACTGTATCTCGTCTACTTGTGGACAGCCTCTATGTGTAAATTATACAGTTTGTCTAATATGAAGCCTTGCATATAGAGTAGGCATGTGGCATACATATACACTGAAAGACTTTAAGAATAAATGATGGGCGGGCCACGGTGGCTCAGCAGGCAAGAATGCTTGCCTGCCATGCCCGGGGACCTGGGTTCGATTACCGGTGCCTGCCCATGTTAAAAAAAAAAAAAATGAATTAACGAAAGCAAAGTCCATCCAAGTTATAAGCCAGTCCCAAACTAAATGTTTATTTCCATCAAGCCACAAATAAGCCAAACAAATAACCCTATGGATGTTTTACCAATGTGGAATAGCTGTAGCCCTAAATCCCAAAGTCAAATATATCGACTTAAAGAATAGAGCAAAGGAAACGGGACCTCCAATTGTGCGCTGTGGTCCAAAGGTGGATTCTAATGAGATGTACCCAGATCTCTGGTGTTCAGAGTTTTCCCTTTTGGTCCACATTAGTACCCCTCACCCCACCCCACCCCTTTAGCTTTTGCTTTCCCTCATGGACTTATTGCTATCTAACATTGCGTTATATCGTTTCTCTACCTTACCACCTAACCACACTGGTATTCTGGCTTCCCTTATGTCCTTATCCCTGCTTGATATTGAATTATATTTTTATGTGTTTATTTGCTCACTGTGGGTCACCTCCTCTGGAATGTAAGCTCCCAGAGAACAGACTTATTTAGTGCCTTGTTCACTCCCTGACCTTAGCCCCCTTGTACCTCACACATAAGTGGAATGAATGAATGAGACTGTAAAGCCCCATTGCTTGGGTGAATTATAAAAAAACCCTCATTTTTAAATGTGATTTTTCCATAAAACTGCCCATTATACTTTATAACTGGTAAGACCTTTTTTAAACACTTTTATTAACAAAAGCACTCAACATACAATATGACCATTCTTTTTTCATCACATAGTTGTTTATTCATCATTATGATCCTTTCTTAGAACATTTACATCAATTCAGAGAAAGAAATAAAAGAAAACAGAAAAAAATTCATACATACCATACCCTTTACCCCTCCCTTTCATTGATCACTAGCAATTCAAGGTACTAAATTTATTTAACATTTATTCCCCCTATTATTTATTTATTTTTAATCCATATGTTTTACTCGTCTGTTGATGAGTAGATAAAAGGAGCATCAGACACAAGGTTTTCACAATCACACAGTCACATTGTGAAAGCTATATCATTATAAAATCATCTTCAAGAAACATGGCTACTGGAACACAGCTCTACATTTTCAGGCAGTTCCCTCCAGCCTCTCTGTTACGCCTTAATTAAAAAGGTGGTATCTCTTTTAATGCATAAGAATAACCTCCAGAATAACCTCTCAGCTCTGTTTTGAATCTCTCAGCCATTGACACTTTATTTTGTCTCATTTCTCTCTTCCCACTTTTGGTCGAGAAGGTTTTCTCTATCCCTTGGTGCTGAGTCCCAGCTCATTCTAGGATTTCTGTCCCATGTTGCCAGGAAGGTCCACACCCCTGGGAGTCACGTCCCATGTAGAGAGGGGGAGGGCAGTGAGTTTGCTTGTCGTGTTGGCTGAGAGAGAGAGAGGACACATCTGAGCAACAAAAGAGCTTCTCTTGGGGGTGACTCTTAGGTCTAATTTTAAGTAGGCTTAGCCTATCCTTTACAGGGTTAAATTCATATAAACAAACCCCAAGATTGGGGGCTCAGCCTACTGCTTTGGTTGTCCAACCGGTAAGACTTTTGATTAATTTGTTTCCATATCACACAAATCACATTTTCTGACAACCATAACCAGTATCATCGCTTATTATTGCACTAAAAGTTTACTCAAAATATAAACTAACCATATTTGGCTGTTTAAATTCATTTAATATAATCTTTTGAAATACACCTGCAGTGGTTTCAATGGATGCTAACCAAAGGCCATTTCATCCCACCTTGACTTCTTCCTCAAACTAAACATGTTCTTTATCATTATACTTTCTAGCCATGAATCTGGATCTCTATTATTTTTAGCATAGGGCATAAAGATGCAAAAATTATTTTAGATTTCATCCTAGATTTGAAAATCATACAAAATGTATGCCATGGCCATCCATATAACTTGAAACTCTGCTTTATCAACATTACAAATTAAGAAATTGCTGTCTATTAATGTTCTCCTAACTTAGCTTCACAAAGCAAGTTTTTCTTTTCAGTTTATCAACAGGGTAAGTCATTCTGATTGCCCACCAAATATGTCAATGTAATGGAAATAAAAGTAATCTCTCTAAATGAACTTTATTGACCCTCTGTCTAGATGTTCTGTCCATTGA
>PVIY010036307.1:0-25491 GCA_004026745.1 Myrmecophaga tridactyla
ACTATAAAATGTTTACTTAAAGCACAAAAAAACAGTAAAGGGGGAATAGAGGAATGAAAAAAAGAGACATATAGAAAAATAAAGCAAAATGGCAGATGTAAATCCAACCATATCAATAATAAATTAATGCAAATAGATTAAACAGTTTAATCAAAAAGCAGGCATTGTCAGTTTGGATAAAAAATATCTTACCGTATAGTCAACTACAGACATTCTTTAGATTCAAAGGCTGAAAATAAAAGGATGGAAGAAGATATACAATACAAACTACAACCATAAAAGAACTAGAGTGACTACAGTAATATCACAAAAAATACTTTAAAACAAGAATATTACTAAATAAAAGAACATTTCATAATATATAAAGGGTCAATCAATCAGGAACATATAACAATTTTAAGTATATATGTACCTAAGAAAGGAGCTCCAAAATACATGAAGCAAAACTTGGAAGAACTGAGGGAGACATAGATAATTCAGCAATAAAAGTTGGAGGAGTTTAATACACCTTTTCAATAATGGATAGAACAACCAAGGAGATCAACAAGAAACTAGTAGACCTGAACAATACCATAAAACACCTAGACCTAACAGACACCTATGGTACACTCCCAACAACACCCAACAACAGCAGAGTACACATTCTTCCCAAGTATATATGCCACATTCTTCAAAATAATTAATATACTAGGCCATAAAACAAATCTCAATAAATTTAAAAGGATTGAAATCATAGTATTTTCTCTGATCACAATGAAATAAAATTAGAAATTAATAAGAGAAAGAAATTTGGTAAATCCACAAATAGTTAGAAAATAAGCAACACATTCCTAAATAATTAATGGGTCAAAGAAGAAGTCACAAGAAAAATTAGTAAATACCTTAAGAGGAATAAATAAAAAACAACATGCCAAAACTTATAAAATGCAGTTATTTTTCAGAAGGAAATTTGTAGTTGTAAATATTTGCCTCAAAAGGAGGGAAAATCTTAAATCAATAACCTAATTTTACACCCTAAAAAATTAAAAAAGATCAAACTAAATCCAAAGCAAGTAGTACGAAGGGATTAAAAAAAAGCCTAGAGTGGAAATAAATTAAATTGGTAATTTAGAGAAAACAAATGGAACCAAAAGTTGATTGTTTGAAAAGAGCAACAAAATTGACAAACATCTAGCTCGATTGATCAAGAAAAAACAGCCTATTATTCCTTACAAATGTAGAAGCAAAAATCCTCAAGAAATGGCTACTAATTCAAATCCAATAACATATAAAAAGCATCTTACAGTATGATCAAGTGGGGTTTTCTTAGGAATATAGTTTGATTCAACAAATAAAAATCAATTAGCCCATCATATTATTAGAATAAAGGACAAAAGGAAAGACTAAAAAAAGAGCATTTAATAAAATCTAAACTATGAAAAGAAATTCTTTAACTTGATAAATGACAGGTATGAGAAATCACAGATACCATATTTAATGATAAAAAGCTGAATGCTTTTATCCAAAGATCAGTAGCAAGACAAAGGTGTCTACTCTCACCATTTTATTGAACATTGTACTTTACACTCACTGTGACATCTGTGGTAAAAAAGATGGACCAATGAGCGTTGGCAAAAATGTGGAGAAATTTGAGCCCTAATACATTACTGGTAGGGATGTAAAATGGTTGAGTTTTTTCCCACTCATCACTTTGAAGAAATTCTTGTGTTGTCTTCTGACTTCCATTTCTTTACTGATGAAAAGTCTGCTGTGCAGCTGATTGTCTTACTTGTTCAATAACGGATATTTAATTTTTGATAAATATTAAGAATCTTCTCTTTACCTTTGATAATCTGTAGTTTTGTTATTGTTAACACATTTTTCCTTTATCATGCTTGGATCTTCTATGGATTTCCATCTACAAAACAGTGTTTTTCTTTCACATAGTTTTCGTTGAGTTATGAATTATCTCTTCAATACTGTTGCTCTTTTATTTTTTCCCTTTCTGGAAATTCTCAATGTATTTTAAAGCTTCTTATTATTTATTCCATTCTCTTTTATAATTTCCATCTTTTATTTCTTCTGTATTCTTGGTTATTTCTAATTATTGATCTATTTAACAGAAGTCTATTTAGTCTTCAGTTAAACCCATTTATCGAGGTTTTGTTTTTCATTTTTAATGACTATGGTCTTGTTTCTAGAAGTTACATTTGTTTCTTTATCAAATATATCAGTTCTTTTTCAGGACTTTAAAAAATTTTACCCTCAAGTGTTCATTCTTTACTTTCTTTTGCTCTCTGAATATTTCAAAGGAAGTATGTATGTGTTTTTTAGAGTGTTCTCTTATCTGTACTTCCTGAGGTGTGATAATCTTAATTTATATTATCTAAACACTTTATGCAGTAACAAATTGTTTGCTCATGAGCTGTTGAAATTTGTGTCTACAAAGTCCTCTTCGAGAGGTTGAGGGATGGGGAATAGGGTTGTTTCTTAGTAGAGTACAAGGAATCCTAATTTATGGAGGCTTCATTATGGAGCATTTGAGATTGCCTCTTCCAGTATCATAGCTATTAAATTTTCTCTTCTGGACCACTTTTATGTAAATTTCCTGGCTCAGGTTTCCCTCCACTTATGTGTAGTATAAACTTGGGCCCACACTCATTTTTAGAGAAGGTTTGAGGTTGTAATCCCTTTCATGTGATTCTCTGTTTACCTTGGTTGATGGTAGCTTCTAGGCCACATCCACTGGCCAGTGGGCTGGTTTCACAGAAAGGATGGTCTTTTTCACTACCAGTTTTATGTAGGCAGCTTAGTTCTTTCTCCCTACCTTGTATTCAGTATGAATGTTAGACTCTTGTGGTCATGCAGGCATTGAAACCTCAGGCATTTAGTCCCTGCATGTGATTGTGCCCTACTAGCTACCACTCCTAGCCTTGGCTTCATTTATAACATCAGAAGATTTGACTCAAGTAGACTTGCAAAAGGCTTGCCTAGTTAGTTTAATTTTTGCTCTTTTAATGGCTACCTCATTTTAGTGCTTGATTCATTTATTTTCATTTATTCTTTCATATTTTATTAAAAAAGAATAAGATTACAAATATTTTCTTTGACATATATGTGACAAGTTTTCATATGCATTTCAATGCATTTCATGTTGTTATATATTTCAAATAGTCCATCATTTTAGCTTTTATTTCTTTTTTTATCCATATATTAGTTATCTGTGTCTGTGTAACAAATTACCCTAGAAATTCCTGGCTTAAAACAGCTGTTTTTTAATGTCACAATTTCTGTGTGTTAGGAATCTGGGTGTGGCTTGGCTGCATCTTCTGTCTCTGCATCTCTCAAAAGGCTGCATTCATCTCACCATTTGACTGGGAAGGGTCAGTATCCTACAAATCATATCATTCGTGTAATTTTTGGGAGGATTCAGTTCCTTGTGAGTTGTTTACTGCAAGCCTCCTTCTGCTCCTTGCCATGTGGGCTTTCCACGGGGCATTACATATCACGTCAGCTTGCTTCTTCAGAGTTAACAAGTGATAAATCAAGGGAGAGTGACAGGAAGACAGAGAGCAAAACATATCTCACTGTCTTTTTAACCTTACCATGGAAGTGACATCACATATCTTTACCCTGATTAATGCTTTTATCTTAAATTTAATTTTGTCCAATATTAATAATGCAAAGTCTGCTTTCTTTTTCATGATCTAATATATATGCATATACCTTTTAAATAGCAACCATGAAATTGTTTATTTTGCTAGTCAGAGATTTTTTTGTTTTGTTTTTAATAGAAGTGTTTATTTCATTAAGAATTAATAATGTGATAGACTTTGCTCATCATACTTTGCCCATGTTTTTGTTACATTTTAATGCTTCCTTCTTATTCTTGTCATTACAAAATATGAGTTTTTAAAATTCTTTTGCTTTTTTTTAGTGGTAAAATTTATGTTCTGTTTTAGATCCTGCTAGTGGTTGCTATTAATATTTTAAAATGTAATTAAAATATTAATACTTTAATTGTGAGAATCAAGTGTAAAATAACATCTTCAAAGTGCCTTCACTTTGAGATGAGAAGTCTGGTACACACCTCCCCACATGACCTACTCCACCACGTTTTTCTTTCTCCCTTCCAAAGTCCTAAGATCGGACTCATGTGCTCCTGGGGATGTGCATAAATAGAGAGGAGAAGAGGTCAGAAGACTGAATTCTCCTACAGTTCAATGTGTAGATGTCAGAGAGATGAGGGGGGAGCTAAGAAGAAAGCCAGTGTGGTAGCTGGAGAATCAAGAGCGGGGAATCCTGGCAACCAAGTGAGAAATGTGTTTTCAGAATGAAGCATTGATCAACTGCATTAAATACTGTTGTGAAGACTAAAAATTGACCATTGGCTTTTTCCACAAAGGGGTCATTAGATATCTAAGTGAAAGTAGTGAGGACATGAAAAATATGAGCTCAATTATTTTGTAACTGGAAAGAAGACATGAAGATGGCAGTTGCAAATAATTGTTTTAACTGAAGGGGAAAATGAGTCAAATAAAGGTTTTGCTTTTTTTAAAATGGGAGATTTAATACATTTGTATGCTGACAAGAATGTCCAAAAGGGGGAGAAATAGGGGATAATTGCTACAGGGATAAGAATCTAGTGCACATTCAAACACAGACACAAAATAACAATACAGTGGCAGATGTGGGTTGGCAAGGAGATGTATTGGTGGAAGCAAATAGAAAGGCTCTTTTCATTATGCTTATTTTCTCAGTGAAATAGCAGTTGTCTTCAGCAGAGAATAAACAGTGAGAGGAGGTGCTGTAAGTTAGAGGAGCAGAGAGGTGCTGTAAAATAATTGTCTAGGAGAGGGCTACCCAATGTGGTGCAGAAGACTCTCCCAGGTCTCTTACACCCTGGAATTGCCATCTCGGTTGCCCTCTCATCCCTTCTCTAGCTATCCCTTGAAGCAGATTTGAACATGACCTATCCTACTCCGCCATCTTCCTGGAACCTTCTGTTCTAGAGTTTGGAAGTGGTTACCTGAGTTAGTGTTGGGGAAAAGGTAATTAGAAGAATAAAGGTCAAGGAACTGAGAGGATTGGTTATGGAAAGTATTGCCTCCATCTCTACTGTCCAGTATGGTAGCCACTAATCACATCTGATTAATGAAATGAAATTAATAAACTTCAGTTGCACTAACTACATTTAAAGTGCCCAATGGCCATGTGTATCTAGTGGCTACCATGTTAGATAGTTCATAGGTACACATGCTTATAGATATTGTCAATAATTATGTTGAGTAATTTCGGAAAGAGTAATGGTGTTCCCAAGAGTACAATCTTCAAAGAATGAGAGTGCAAATGGATGTCTTCCCTAACGCCAGGCATTGATAAATGCAGGATAGGAAACAGCTATCCTCATGAGAGTTGACAGGCAGCAGTGACCTCAAGAGAGAAACAGATTTTAGTTTGAGTAAAAAGTTGAAAGTATCATTCAGAAAAGAGTTACATATATAGGGATTTGTAGGTAATAGAAGGCAAGAGCCACTGTTTTAGTGGAAGGTTTTATAGCATTGAGGACAGTGGAAAATTGAGTCAGAATGAGGAATTCACAGTGCTGTTTGGGGCTGAGAGTCTAGGTGAAGAAAGATACCTCTAAGTCTTTAGCATCTTGTAGTGTAACTCATGTAAAGAACTGAACATAATATGATTATTTCTGTGGTCTCTTAGGCAGATGGTTTTGTTGAAGTTGTGAGTGCTGGGGAGGAGAGATGAGTAGTATTCACATCAATGGTAGAAGGGAGGCTTATAAGAGTTCTTGCAATATATTTTGAGTTTTAAGATAATAGCTGTGAAATTATTTTATACATTATAATTTTTTCTTGTAATAATTAACTTTTGTTTTTATGTCCAGCTTTTTAAAAAGTTTTACAACACTATTTAGACATTTTAAAATATAAATAGTGCTGAGCCCTTATGTACCAGGGCTTTCCAATTTTTTTTTTTTTGAGTAATAAGAAAAAAGGTTTATTTATCATGCATTTAGAAATCTGGAGTGCTGATGTTCTCCAAGGTCCTTCCATCTTACTACTCTGCTATGAGTGGCTTCCATTAATGAAGTCAATTCTTGGACAAAGATAGGGCTTTCCAATTATTGTAGCACTTGGCTTTGCTTCTAGTTGATTGGAGCTGTTTTGTTTTTCCAGGATGAGTATGTGGGTAGCCTATTTTCTGGGCTCTTTCATATCTGAGAATGTCTTTCTGCTGTTTTCATATAAGAATGGTAGAGGTTTTTTTTTACTATAAGATTATTGTGTCATAGTATTTATCCTAGAACCCCAGGTATTTTTCCATTATTTTCTGGAATTTAATGTTACAGAAAAGGAGTCTGAGGTAAATTGATTATTATTTCCTTCTTAGAAATGTCTCCTTTTTCATTCTTCCTGAAAACCAGTAATGGATTTTGTCTCTATCTTTGTATTTCAAAAAAATTTTCCAATCTGTTTCTAGAAATAGATCTCTTAATTAGATTCTCCTAGATTGAAACTTTTCAATACACAGTTCTTCTCTCAACACAGGACATTTTTTTTTCTATTGCATTTGTAAAAGGCTCTAGCTCTTCTCTTTCTTTATGCAAGATCTACTTTATCTTCTCTTTCTATTTTTATTTCTCTATGGAGTATTAAAGTTTTATCTCTACAGTGTCAGATCTGGCCTTTATTTGATCAACTGTGGGTTTTTATCTTGATTTGGTGATTTAAAAATTGTTGTTATGTAATATTTGATACAAAACTAATATATTTAATATGCATTTATTATTGAGCATAAAAAATGAAATATCATATACTTGACCTCCATTGTGAGAGCTACACTATCCATAATGCTCAAAACTAATGTCATTCCCCCATATTTCTCATCAGAAGTTAGCATGATACTGAATTTCATACCTGTCATCCTTTGATTATTTAAAAATAAGTTTTTGATTTAGAGTAGTTTTAGATTTCAGAAAAATTATGAAGATAGTACAGAGTTCCCACATACCTGTACCCAGATTCCCATACTAACATCTTACATTTGTAAGAATTAACCAATATTGATATATTATTATTAAATAAAGTCCGTTCTTGAGTCAGATTTCCTTAGTGTTTACCTAATGTCCTCCTTGTGCTCCAGTATCCCATTCAGGATTTACCACATCACATTTGTCAGTCATGTCTGCTTAGGCTCCTCTTGACTGTGAAAGTTCTCAGAATTTCCTTGTTTTTGATGAGATAGATTTGAGGAGTGTTGGTTAGATATTTCATAAAATATCTTCACCTGAAATTTGTGTGATGTTTTTCTTATGATTAGTCTGGAATTATGAATTTATTTGAAGGAAGATCACTAAAATAAAGTACCATTTTCATCACATCATATAAATAATACATGCTATCAATGTAACTTATTACTGTTAATGTTGACATTGCCCTGAATTTTTAAGAAATAGTTTTATCATATGTGTATACTCATAAACATATTACTTAACACAATTTGTCTTCAGCCATTTGCTATTTCACATAAAATGTTATAATTTGGGCTCTCTTCAATTCATCTATATTCAGTCCATCTCATTTTTATTCAGTCTTTTTTTAGACTAGATAAAAGTACATATCCTCTCACATTTTATAGGGAATGCTAGCAGTTTACTGAAATTTTCATCTATATCCCTTCAGCAAATTACTTTGAATATGTTTTTCTTCTGAGTCTCTCGAATAGTGGTTTTCTGCTTTATTAGGCCATACTTTTTAATAAATCTCATGTTCATGTGCTTCTTTTGTTTTTATCCTTACTTATATTTGATTAAAACTCTCCCAAAAGCACATTAGAAGAATTATGCACCATGGCCAAATGGAATTTAACCTAGGTGTGCAAGGGTGGTATGCAACCATAAGAATATCAATTAATGTAATACACCACATTAGCAGAATGAAGGTGAAAAAGCACATGAGCATCTTAATTGAGACAAAAAAGGCATTTGAAAGAATCCAGCATCCTTTCTTGATAAAAACCAGGAATAGAGGGAAACTTCCTGAAAATGATAAAGGGCAAATATGAAAAACCCACAGCTAACATCACACTTAGTGGTGAAAGACTCAAACTTTCCTTCTAAGATCAGGAACAAGACAAGGATGCCCACTGTCTCCATTATTAGTCAACATTGTACAAAAGTTCTAGCCAAAGCAATTAGGCAAGTAAAAGAAACAAAAGGCATCTAAATTAGAAGGGAAGAACCATTTAGAATGGTTTAGAATAGGAACCATTTCATATTTGTAGATGACATCAACCTACATACAGAAAATTCTGAAAAACTCCCAAGGTTCCTAGAGCTAAGGTAAATTTAGCAAAGGGACAGTGTAGAAGATCAACCCAAGTGTCCATCAACCAATGAATGGATAAACAAAATGTAGTATACACACACAATAGATTATCATCCAGCTGTAAAAAGGAATGGAGTTCTGATATATGCAGCAGCACAGATGAACCTTGAGGAAATCCTGTTGAGTAAAATAAGCCAGATACAAAAGGACAAATATTGTTTGATCTCACTGATATGAATAATTAGAATAAGTAAATCCAGAATCTTAATCTAGAATACAGGTTATCAGGAGACAGAGTGGGGGTAAGAAATAGGGAATAAGTCTCAATAGGTCCAGAGTTTCTATTTGGGGTTATGGAAAAGCTTTGGCAATGGATGGTGGTGATGATAGCACAACTTTCAGAACATAATTAGTAGCACCAAATTATATAATTTTATATGATTAAAAGGGAAAATTTTAGGTGGTATATATATTACTAGAACCAAAAAATTTTTACAAATGCATGGAGATATGCAACATAACCAGTGAACCCTTGGTTAAACCATGGACTCTAGTTAATAGCATAGTTATGAAAATGTGCTTTTATCAATTGTAACAAATATACAAATGGACATCAATGCAAAGTATTAATAATAAAGTGGTATATGGGAGCCCTCTATTTTATGCATGATTTTTCTGTAATCTTAAAACTTCCCTAATAAATAAAGAACTGCCTAGTCTCAGTGTTTGTCACTGAGTGGATAATCCTTAGTCCTGAAATTCTCCCAAATCATACCTGAAGGGCAGCCTGATTATGCATCTTCTACAACACTTTCTAATCTCTAGGCCCCTGCTGTTTTGCAGTTGCATCTTCTATCTTGTTTTATTTTCTGTTTTCTTCTTTCTAATAATCTGAGCTACATATTTCTCAGAAGACTGTACTGCTACTCACTTCCAACAGGTTTCTAATAATTAGTTTTCTGGGATTTTCAGTATCTCTCTTGTTATCAGACTGAGGAATTGGGAAGAAAGGAGGGAGAAGGTGTATTGTGCAGAACCTAAAGATTGGTAATGAATACTGGCTTAGTTTTATTGCTGGTTCAGTACCTGAGGGAGGGGTATGAAAATGAGGCATTCCGTGACTGGAAGAGGTGTAATTTGCGTATGTTCATCTCAAGTTCTTCATAAGATTCTGATATTGTGTGGTCTTTCATAGTTCATAGTGTTTTGTTTAGAATATTTGTCTTTTTAAAATATTTGTATTATGAAATCAATGTATATAAAAAAGTAATAGAATATTTATCTTTGTTTTTCACTTTCTATCTTTCAGTAATTTTAAGAGTTAAGAAGAAGTTGGGAGGGGGTGCATAGGGAACTGTTGCTTTTCTTCCATGGGTTCTTAAGCATAAAGGCCATGCTTTTTAAATAATTCAGTAAATATTCATTATCCATGATACTTGGAGTCACTTGATGCTTTCCTGGTCTCATTCATCTTCTTGGTCCCCCTTCCAGGTTTTCTCACAGGAGAAATATAAAAGAATTAAATGAAAATACCTGACAGTATTACAATAGCTATTCTTGAACTCTGCATAGTCTAACTTACTTTCAACTTAAAAAGAGAGATAGTTGTATGGTAGAACAGAAAATATTGAGGCAATTTGCTAATCGCTTAGCGCCTCTCTTCCCCCAAATTTCCAGGAGGTTTTGTGGTTCTGTGCAACGTAATATTAAACTCTTGGGATAAAATCAGATTTAGATGAAATAATGAACTACATAAGTCTAGCATAGTGAATAAGCTAAGTAATTGTACTCTGTAGACTGTTTTCTTTTAGCACTTTCCCTTTAGAACCTGTATTTTGCATTTCAATATTGTTTATGATTAGAGAACTGATTATTTTTTCCTTTTTAAACAGATAATTGTCAATTAGTAAAACCATTTAGCACCATCTACTATGATCCAGAAGGTACCTTAACATATATGTATATATATGCATATGTATATATGCATAAACACTCACACACACATAAATAATTTCTCCCCATCCCCACCAAAAGACATGTAAATGAATGCTCATAGCAGCACTATTTGTGATACAAGCTGAAACAGCCAGAATATCCATTAACAGTAGAGAGGATGAATAAGCTGTGGTATAGGCATACAATGGAACACTTTAATGAGAATGAAAACACTAAAACTATTTACAACAACATGGGTGAACTTCATACATATGATATGAAAAAAAGCAGATAAAAAGTATGCCCCAGAAAAGCCTATTTATAAAACATTAAGAGCAGGCAAAACTGATCTTTGGTTTTAGAAGTCATGGCAGTGGTTGATTTGGTGGGAGTGATGATTGGAAGAGGGCACAAGATAGTTTCCAGGGTGTTCATGAGATCCTATTTCTTGATCTGGATTCTGATTTCTTAGTGTTATGGGTTGAATCATGTTCCCCCCAAAGTAGGAAGAATGGCTAGATGATTATTTAGAGGAATGTCAGCTCTTCTCAAATTCTTTGAGAAAATAAATAAATAAATAAATAAATAAATCAGTTAATAGATGGATAGACCAGTCAATAGGTAAAGTTGCATACAACTCAGCAGGTGAACTCACTGCCCTCCCCACTACATGGGAAATGACTCCCAGGAGTATAAATCTCTCTGGCAACGTGGGACAGGATCCTGGCATGAACCAGGACTTGGGATCAGGGAATTGAGAAAACATTTTTCACCAAAAGGGGGAAGAGAGAAATGAGACAAAATAAAGTGTCAGTGGCTGAGAGATTTTAAATGGAGTTGAGAGGTTATCCTTATGCATTTTCATAGATGTCCCTTTTTAGTTTATGGTGTATTGGGGTGGATGGAGGGAAGTACCTGAAGCTGCTGTGTTCCAGGAGCCTTGATTCTTGAAGATTATTGTATAACTATATAGCTTTTATAATGTAATTGTGATTGTGAAAATCTTGTGTCTGATGCTCCTGTTATCCAGAGTATGGACAGATGAATAAAAAAAATAAAAACAAAAATATATAAATAATAGGGGGAATAAAGCATAAAAAATTGGGTAGATTGAAATACTAGTGTCAATGAGAGGGAATGGTAAGGGGTATGGGATGTATGAGTTTTTCCCGTTTTCTTTTTATTTCTTTTTATGGAGTAATGCAAATATTCTAAAAATGATCATAGTGATGAATACATAGCTATGTGATGATATTGTAAGCCAATGATTGTATACTATGAGTGAATTGTATGTGTGTGAAGATTTGTCAATAAAAATATTATTTAAATGTAAAGGCATAGTCTGAATGCAGGAAGTTGGGTCAGTTCAGCCAAGTCGCTCATTAGGAACTATGATGTCCAATATGGCAGCAACTGGCCATATGTGAGAGCACTTGAAATGTGGCCAGTCTGAATTGAGAAGTTTTAAACATCAGATTTTGAGGACACAGTCAAAAACAATAATCTTTTTTATTGATTGCATGTTGAGATGAGAATCTCTGGTTACATTGGTTTAAATAAAACATATTAAAATAAATTTTACCTGTTTTTCACTTTTTTTAATGTGACTACCAGCATGATATTTCTGTTGGGCATCACTGATCTAAAGCATGGTAAATCTGATAAGCAAGGAATATGAGCTTTGGCTTTTGCTTTCTTGCTAATGTAGAGCTTGGAGAGAAACAATTGTTTTGTTCCCACAATGAATGGAGCTGGTAGTGAACAAGAGAGGTAATAGTTCTGAGTTTTCATGTTTAAAGGAAGTCTAAATACTCAAAATGATGAGTTCAAAACCAAGGCATCACTGCTAAGCTAGTATTTGCATAATCTCTTTAAAAACCCAGTACATAGAGCATGACAAGCAGCTTTTTGGTAAAGGTGGTATGACAGTGTGGGAAGAAGACAATGGAGTCTGATATTCCTGAGTTCCAGGTAGAGGTGAGTGCCTATTATTTCCAAACTGGATGGCCTCAGTCCAGTGACATATTTCTCTGAACTTCAGTTTCTATAGCTATAAAATGATTATATTTTATAGCTATAACTACCTAGTAGGGTTTAATAACTACCTAGTAGGGTTGGTGTTAGATTTGAAATAACACAGAAAATATACAGCACATAAATGACACAAAAATACGGTAGTTGCTTATTGAACTTGAGTGCTAATATTCATTAAAAAGTGTAAAGAAAACATGATAAAAAATTTCATAGGTCTTCAGAAAAACTGTAAAGATTTTTCCTTGTAGACTCTTGGGATGCATTAGACAAATCTGGGGCCATTCCATACCTTTGGATTGCATAGCAAATAATGAGGATAACCTCTTGTTCATGGAAAGTCAGGCCACAGAGGTTGTCCCCTTTCTCATCGTGCACTTTGGCTTCACGGAATTAATGCCTAACTCACAAAGAATTACTCTGCATTCAGAACACACAGCACTAACAACCCGCTCCTTCTACTCCCAGATGCTGGTGCGGCCCCGCCATCACTCATCACAGTTGCCCATCAGCATGTCGTCCTGTATCAGAGATCTGTTTTGGCAGGCTCGCGGCAGGGTACACGTAATCAGCAGAGACACCACATTTACCGGTGATTGATGCCAGCCTTTTGACAATTTCTCCTGCCAGACCCCTCCATCACTCAGTGGCAGCGCTAAATAATTTCTCTGAATTATCACAGCCACTTTATAGACTGACTTGCAGAGATGTCTTTTGTCACAGCTGCATTTGGAAGGATTTTTGTCTGAATTTTTTTAACCTCTGATGTTTCTTTCCATGTTTTGTGGCTTTCTTCATTCAGCTTGATGGAAGTTTTTTTTTTAATGGTAAATCAAAAGGATATTCTAATCAGCTTAGTTGGAGAGATGTCTGAAATCCATTTCCATTTCTTCATTCGGCCACCAGCATGACCTTGGAAATATAATTATTACTACACATTTGTATTTCTCTTCTATTAGGCACTGGGATGTTTAAGAATTTGAGATTAAAGGTAGATCCACATAAGAATTTTTTCTCTCTCTCGCTTATGATCTGGCATTGTTCTCTGGAATGTTGAGATCAATGTTAGCCATAGAGACCTTCCAAGTTTGGGCTTATGTGAAATGGACTTTTTCTTCCTTTTCTTCTTCCTTTTCCTCCTGATCCCCAGCCCTGTATCCAGGTGTATGACTGTCACTGAACCAGTAAGAGATGACAAATTGAGACAGCCCCAGGAGCTCTTCTGTCACATCTGTAACTGAAAGCCTGAAACAAAACACTTAACTCACCTTCTTTGTTGAAAAATGAACAGCACTTTTATTTAACGATTGAGATCCTATTTTCAAAGAGTCATTGAGAAATAGGGATAGTCATGTTCAAATTCATAAGACATATTTGAAAAATACTAAAAGGCAGCTTCCTTTCAAGAGTAACCATTGTTGCTCTCTAACACACCTTGTATTCCTTGAAATGGAAAACTCAGGTGCAGTCTGAATAAAGGCAGTCGGGCCAGTTAAGCTAAGTCACTCATTATTGAGAACTATGATGTCCAATTTGGTAGGAATTGGATTGAATCTGAAGGTCAATTTGAGGAGCACAGCCATCTTAACAACCTTAAATATTCTGATCCATGGACATGGGATGTTTGCCATTCATTTAAATCTTCCTTAGTTTCTTTCAACAATGTTATGTGGTTTTCAGAATATGTTTTGCACTTATTTTTGGTTAAAATTATTTATAAGTATTTTATTCCTTTTGGTGCTATTGTAAATAAAAATTAATATTTTATTAATATTCAGATTTCTCATTGCAGTGTGTAGAAATATTTTGATTTTTGTTGACCATGTATCCTGCAACCTTGCGAAACTCCCTGGGCTTTTTTTTGAGGGGGGTAGGGGGGTGGGGACTAAGTTTTTTTTTTTTTTGCTTGGGCAGACACTGGGAATCCAACCCAGGTCTCCCTTATGGGGACCAGAACTCTGCCTGTTGAGTCACCGTGGCCTGCCCTAGGTTTTTGATTATTGTTTCAATGTCTGCTTTTTATTTGCTTAGTAAGAGTTTATGCTTCTGCTTGAGTCGGTTGTGATAAAATGTGACTTTCTAGGAATTTTATCCATTTCATCTAACTTCTTTAATTTCGTTAGCATACAGTTGTTCATAATATTCCCTTATAATCCTTTTTAGTTCAGTAAGAAAGTCCTGTATTTCATTTCTGGTTTTAGTTAGTTGAGTCTTCTCTTTTTTGGTTTTTGTCAGTCTAGCTAAAGCCCAGAGTAGTTTCCATGAAATTGAGCTGAGGGGAAGAAAGGGCAGATTGTGACTCAAGTGCTACAAACTCTTATAGATTGTACCAACATTTAGTAAATTAGTTGAATAAATACTTATTTTCCATATGCCTTTATAACAATTTCCAGAAACTTAATTTTCAAAAAAATAATTTTCATCAGTTGTGGTTGTTTCACTGAGGTTTAAATCTGAAGAACTCCTCATGCCACCATTCCAGACATAAATATTCTAATAATTTTATTTTTTATTTTACATTTAAAAATGAAAAAAAAACCACAAGTATTTTTATCTCATGGGTTCATGGGCCATTAAAACAAGCAATGCCTTAAATTTGGCCTGCAGACTGTAGTTTGCCAATCTCTACTCTATTGTAATGATGCTGATTTCTATGTTTTATATGGTGCTTGCGTCATCATACCATACATTTTGAAAATTTTAATGTGTTTTTCTGCTGTGTTGTAAGTAAAATGTTTCATCCATCTGAGTGGTATACTCTCATTGTTATGTTGAAGGTTACGTTATTGGGCCTTAATAGCTATACCTTGAGCATTCCTGTTAATTACCACTTGATCCTTGGATATGGAGGAATATAAGGGTAAAAAATAACTCGTTATCTGCTTGTCCAGAAAAAGTTTGCTGTTCCTTTTCTGTTGATCTTCCCTGCTGATCTAGCTCACTGTCTATAAACACATCAAAGATTGATCATTTCTTCCACAAGACCCAATCATTAGGAACTCATTTTCAAATAGTTCCCTTAAGATTGATGGTCCCCGGAGAATTTTGATATTGAGTTGAAGTTTTTACACCATTTTCCTGTGATTCTTGTATCTTCCTTTTATGTGTTTGGAAGATATCAGCAAATCTGCAGCCATTATGCTCATCCCACCTCTGTGGCCCCAATTCTGGAAGTGATGAAGGAAAGAAGGATCCATTTTTATGCTTCTTGGGAACATTACTTGGAGAAGGCTAGTCTTGCTTCTTCATCTCTTGTCCACACCACCACTCAGGATCTCTACAGTGCTCCTTCCACTACTCTGGGGACATCCCAAGCCTGAGGGCTGAGAGACATATCCTGAGGGTTAAGATGCCAGTGTCCATCCCTTTCTTACAGAAACTTTCAAACTTTATAAGCAGTTAGTTTGGAAGACCTTCCCTTATCTTTGGAAGGGAAACAGCTTTGAGAATTCTCTCATATCCCTTGAGAAGAATAGGAAAGGAAATACTGCACTCTCCACAAAAGTTCTTTTACCCTTCCAGCCATTCTTGGATAGTGACTAGATTGCTGGCTGTGGTCACGATGGGAAGGCTCATTCTGCCAAAATGATATCTCTAAGCAAATCCTGGGGTGTCTCATTCCCCAAACTCAAGGGACTATGAAAGTATTTGGGGGCACTTTGTCCTTTTTGTTCTCTGCTCTGGGCTTTAGTCATATTCCAAAAGACAGGGATTGTCCTTCTTATTTCCCACAACATCCTATTGTATGAATTCCCAGCACAATCTTGGGAGCATAGTAACAAATATATCAAAAAATTAAGGGCCGATTAGGCACAAGACATATATAAAAGGATAGTCTCTGTTGTCTGGTTAATAATTAAAATAAAAGGCAGAGTTTGATGTTGGCCAGATAAAACAGTAACTGAGGTAATGTAAATTCAATGATGAAATTAAGATGAGCAAATTTATCTCCAAAATATTTAGTAAAATTTTCTTGCCATCTCCTCAGGAAACAGGCGATGTTCTTGTTGCTGACTGGTTTCCCAGATCATTGTTGACCCTTCTGCTATGGATCACATATTTTGCTGCCAGTCATCTCATGGATTTCCAAGACTTTAGTCCTTACTTGAACAGCAGCCATCATGATGTCCCCAGAAAAATATGGGGTGGCGAAGCAGCAGTGCGGGGTAAAGGAGAGCAGTTTTCTTTTTTACTAGCATGTGCTAAACCTGGACATAGTTAATTCCATATAGTGCTGCCAAAACTAGACTAAGACCTTTCAAAAAAGTTTACTGATTGCTTGGCTTTAATGGGAGAAAATTGCCCGTCATAGAAGCTCAAACCCAGGTAGAAGATACGATTACTCTCATACCCACAAAGATCAAGCCCCTCTTTGGGTGACACTTCTGAGATGATTCACAGTCCAGTTCTGAGCCTGCTTCCATGTGCTGTGTGGAGAAAGTCTGTCATCTTCTCTGGAACCAAGAAAGAGGAAGATGGGGGGAGTAGAGAGAGAGAGAGATGGAAGTAGAAGGACAGGAAAAGGTAGAGGGAAAGGGAAGAGGAAGGGAAGAAAAGGAGGGGAGGAAAGGAGAGCAAAAGACAGAGAGAGCGAGAGTGCTAGTACTCTGACCTATCCCCTCTGTGGTGTTTGGACCCCCAATCTCCTGCCTCACTTTGCATCCCAATCTTTCCCTTTCTGAGATGATTGGCTCTTGGGACTCTCATTGTTTTCATTAAAAGCATGCACCCTATCCTTGAGAGTTTCCTTGGCCTTTCTCTAGTGCCTTCCAGGATTATCTATCAGATCATAAATATCTAATATTAATGCATTCATCAGTATCTAGGGAATTTCATTTGGAATAACATCACTGAAGTATGATAATTTAATATGTGCTTCTTGGCAGTATCAGTAATCAAGGTATGGTGTCTTTATGTTTTTTCCACTAGCATGAGATGAGAATATGTCCCTGAAATCTTTCTGGCATCTTTTGGTTTCCAGTCTCAATTTTTGTGTGTAACTGTTTGAATGAGAGTACACACACATACTCATCATCGAAAAGCAATTTTCAACTAAAGTGCAGTTTTAATCCACATTTATGAAAAAAAAATTCCTAAAGCACATATCTAGAGATTGAACTCTATCACAGAGAAGATACAATTTATATTTTAGTGGGATTACTTAGACTCCATCTCTTTTTTTGCCTGTCATTGCTTTTTACCACCAAGACCTTTGCAGAAAGGACTATTTGTCTCAAAGAGCAAATCCATGTCCCCAATTTCTTATTATACTTGGAGTTTCAGTTTATGATTCAGTTTATGGTAAAAAATCACCAAGGTTTCAAAACTCCAATTCATTTTTTGTGTATAATTTTAAAAACCTCTCCTTAATGGTTTCCTTAAGAAGGGGTTTTTCAAAAGCCAGGAGAACTGAGTCCTAAGATGCAAGCAGCAGGAGATCAGTCTCCTGCTTTCATATAAACCCCAGGAGACAGAATCTTCCAGCAATAGCCAGATTCTTCCAACCCATCCATCTTCAGACCTATGGGAAGTTGCAAGCACAGAATAACCTGGGCCCTCCTTACTAAATATTTTAAAACTGTAATTGCTAACTCTGCAAATCAGGCTCATATAGAGAAATAAAATCAAGGGCATGGATTATTTCTCTAATCATAATACCATCTCTTTAAAAATAACTTAAATTCCAAAGAATGTGTGTGAGGAGGTCCAGGCAAGCAGTATTTTTTTTTAAAGGTTCTGTCCAGCAGTACGCTCTGAGTTTGATAACCCTGGATTTCGTAGTTCTCGAGGGAGCTCCGTGCCTGAGTGAGCCTCCAGAGATAGTTTGCGAACTCCCAAGGTAAGATTTAGGCCCTGTGGAAGTCAGCCCAATTATTCCAGATTGCACAAGTCACACAATTCTTCCTCAAATCCTTGGTCTCTAGGGGCTACTTTGCAAAAGGACATGTTCATTTACCCTAAAACATTTAATTAAGAAAGACAACAAATAAAATCCTCTTTTAATCACTTTGCATGTTCAAGAGAGTTTTCACAGTGAGCATTGCTCAATTTAAACCACACATGTGGAGGCTTAAACATGTACTTCTCAGAAACAAAGGGATTTATCCCCTTTTAGGGGGTTAAAATCTAGTAGATGTCCACTTCATCAGGCACTGGAGAAGGTCGTGGGGAGACGATATGAGGTTTTACTCTCTGCCAGTTTGTCACACTTTAATGGAGGAACAGGTACATAAATAGTTTTCTACAGTAACAGGCAGAATAAAATGAACACTCAACCAAAGCACAAGCAAAATGCTATAGACACCCAAAGTAATAATGATGTTGAAGTTGCCAGATAATGATAAAATATTAATAATAGTTTAATTAAATATTTTTATATACAGACACTCTGCTAAGTGATTTATTTCATTGCAGTATTGAGTCTTTCTAACAATTCTTTGTAGCAGGTGCTATTATCATTTTCATTTCACAAATGGAAACCAAGGCATGCTGAAGAAGAAATGATTGGCTGATTTGGTTGGGTGCAGGCAGGGAGATGCACAGAGGAATATCATTTAAGCTGAACCCTGAGAGGATAGATGAAAAGTAGATTCAGGAGGAAGAAGGGAGAGGGCTAAGTCCATCTGGATAAGGGAACAGCAATAGATGCAAAGAACGTAGAAATCCTCAGCAAAGTTAAAGGGACAATGGTGTTGAGAAGCAAAGAGACACTGGAGGAAGGGTAGCATTAGAAAATGATATCCAGGGTGCACAGGTGTCTCCGTGGTTGAATGCTTGCATTCCATGCGGGAGACCTGGGTTTGATTCCTGGACCATGCATCTGCCCCCACCAAAAAAACAAAAAAACAAAAACAAGACATCCAGTAAAGCATTTGGAACACCATTGTATAGACAGCAGACTCAGCAAATGTGATACTGGGAGAGGAGGTGAATGAATGGGTTTCTCAGCTCTCGTTAGTTACTTTTTTTACTGCTATTGGGCTGCATTAATTGATATTTGTTTCTTGCTCATGTTGAAGGCACTTTTATTATTGCTTTTTATCCTTTAACCTGTTTCATAATTCCTTTCCCTTTCCCTGTAAACAGTAAGGAAATGCAGTCACAGCTGAAGAATAGGTTGGGATACCAAATAAAAGCTTGAAATGTGAAAGAGAAAAAAAATCTGTCTTGTCAGCACATCAGCAAAATTGAATGAGTTGCCAGAGAGAGGCAGGTAGAAAATTTTGGAAGGTAAATGAAAGATGTAGGTCATCAGTTCCAATGATAGGAGAAGTAACTGAACCTTTTGTGAATACCAACTTTGTGCCAGCAATTTACCTCCACTATCTCTTCTAATTCTACCAGCAAGGCAATGTTATTCCTGTTTTACAGCTGACACACTGATGCATAAGGATGTTGAATACTTACCTGGCATCACTGCAGTTAGTACAGGCAGATGCATGTTTTGAAACCCTGTCTATCCAATTGCAAACCCGTTGTTCTTTCCATTATGATGAATTGCCTTCATGAAAACTAATAATCGTTCAGGGTCTTGTAATATAGCCTTGAAATAGGTATGTATCTGCAATGTAATATGGTATATTTAATATTTAATGTATTACTTACACAAAAATATTGAACAAATATTGAACCAGTTAAGCTTTGTGATCCTATAGCAAGTTTTCATGTAGAAGTGTTTGAGAAACTGAGTAATGAATCATACAGAGGTATAACATTGTCTCTATTTATCACTCCATGTTGGTTTGTCAATGAAAATATGTGTGCAAACTGTCTGTAAGCACAGTTCAGATCGTTAAGTACTTTTAGTACTTTTAGTAGTTTTAGGAATTTTAAAGATGGTCTTCAAGTTAAAATGGATACTCTTTCAGAAAGCTGGAAAAGCTGTTTGACAGCAAAGTTGGGGAAAGAACAGATGAAAGCTGAGAAGTAGAGCATGCATGCAGGCCTGCCCCAATCATCTAATCCATTACCTTCTGAGCTGTAAGTCTTCTTGTAGATTATAATGATTAGCCAAAATACTTTTCAGATGAAAAAGAAAATGGAGTCTTTGAATAGAAAGCTGTGCCCAGAGCTTATACCATGACTTGATTTAAAATTTCACTCAAGAGCATTTAGAATTGGTTTAAATTTGTATCTGAATAAAGGAGCAAGAGGACAATGCTATTGATGAACCCATACAAAAAGAAATTATAGATTTATATTCTTCATTTAGTGCTAATCATGCCTTTATGTCTGTGTAGGTCTGTGTAAATGCCAAGCAGTTGTTTTCATATTTATGTATTGGATTTGATCAGCAACCCTATGGAGTAGAGTAAAAAATAGAATTACCATTTTATGATAAGAAAACTTAAGGCCTGGAGATATTAAGCAATTTGCCTTTGGTGTCAGCATTAAGGAAGAGTTAGGAGGGTTAAACTTCTTGTCTTCTTGACTCCTAGTCCAGGGTTCTTTCAGCTCCTCTAGCATCTTGTGCAACACATAAAGCTACTACAGATCCCACATCTTTATCTTGGTGATTCTATAGCAATAGAGAGGGATGGGAGCTGAAGTCAGGGGATTCTTTGATCAGCAATTTTGGGAAACTGCATTTGGTAAATATTCCAGCTGCGAGCACTATATTTCAGAATCGTTTTCTTTGAAAGATCAGGCTTATATTAATTGCACTTAAAATTTCTTTTAATGTTCCTAGGGATAGTTTGAGCAGTTGAATCAAAAGATGAATGATTTCAGTTCATTGTTCCGGGGCAGACAATAGAATGTGAAGCATCCATTAAAATGATGTATATGAATAGTTTTTTAGAAAACAATATAGTATTATCACAAGCACAATAAATGGAAAAGCACATACAGAGAAAAGTATTTTTTGAGTGAATGGATTAATAATTTCCCTATTTGCAGTGATTATACATATAATTAAGAATACATCATTACCTTCAATTTTAAAACCACCAGGCAAAAGAAAAAAAATAGGAAAATAGCTATAGGATGGTAAACTCTCCTAAAGCTATCCTGGGAAACTCAGTTTTCCACAGCTCGCCACATTTTGACTTGATTTTCTTGATGACTATCTGGATATTTATTTGATAATTATGAGAATGAGGAAGTTCTGAGTTGTTGTAGATAATGGCTCTCTATAATTCATTTATAGATTCATTCAGCAAATGTTGAGCTCACGCTATAATCTAGACACAGTGTTAGATGTTTGTTTTACAATAGTAATGAAGAGAAATACAGCCTCTTCCCTCCCAGCATTTATAGTCTAATGGAGGTTACCCATTAGTAAAGTAAAGTGACAGCTGTAAGTTAAGGGGCTATGAATACAAAGGAAGGGAATCCACTCAGAATTGGGGGTCCATATTTCAGTATCATCTAAGTTTAGAAGCAAAGATGAAGAGAGTTAGTCGAGAATGAGAGAAAATTGCTCCAGGTAGAGGGTATATGTTTTCAAAATCCTGACCCTGAAATAGAGTCGGAAATGTTCATGGAACTGAAAAGACATGTAGTAAGGTTGACCTGCAGGTTGTAGAGGGGAGACTGGCATAAAATGAGGCTTAATAGATAAGTAAAAGCTAGATTGTTAGGATTCTGAGCATTTAAGGATTGTTTGCAATGAAGAGATATAATCAGACTTGTGTTCGAGACGTACCACATTGGTCATTTATAAAGAATGAAGTGTGAAGTGCAGGATGTCTAGAGGCAAGAAGTTCCATCATGAAGCTTTGTTAATGATTCAGGTGTGACATGGATTGTAATAGTAGCAACAGGGATAGAAAGAAGTAGATATATTCAATAGAAAATGCAAGACTTGGCGAGTGAGGGTAAGAGAAAAGGGTGTCTAATGATAAGTCTCCGGTATAAGGAATTGAGTCAATGATTGTTCTCTTTCCCATTCCCTGAGGAAGATGCATAGAAGAAAAGTATGTTTGGGGAGGCTAATGGTGATTTTGAGGGTTCTTGTGCATATCCAAGAAGAATGTTCAATAGAGAGTTTTATATACGGGTATGGTTCTGGGCACAAAAACAACAGCTGGAGGCACTCTACAATGTGAAGTTAAGAAAGCATACCTGAAACACACCTCCTAAAATCTCAGAGAAAGTAATATCATTTAAAATCATCAATAGGATTAGTTCCCTATGCCAAATTGCTAACAAATCTTATATTAAAAAGAGAATAAACACTGAAGAACATTCCTATAGATAATAAAAGCCTTATAGAAAGACATGCCACCAAAAAAAGTGCAGATGCAGTGCATTTTTCCTAAATGTATATGTATAAATGAAAACAGGGAGGATATTTTTTACATTTTTCAGTAATTATTTGTTGGTGATAGTTTTGGCATTGTCATTTTGAGATTGATCTGTGTAAATAAAGTAAATAGAATTTATATAATATTCAAATCCTATCATGCCTTGTGACCTTAAGAACCAAGAAAAGAAAAAGAAATGATCTAAATAAAAGATGCTAATTAAAAATCCTGTAGACTTACTTGATATGGTTACACAATGAATATCCTTGTTCTTAAGAAACATATAGAGTAGTATTATGTGTTCGAGGATCACGATGTATGCAAACTACTTTCAAATGTTAAGGAAATTTTGGTTGATAGAGAATAGGATAGATAGAATGATATGGCAAATATGGCAAAATGTTAAAACTGATGTATCTCAGTATCTAGGGAGAGATATGTTGGAGTTCTCTGTATGGGTTTTGCATTATTTTTGCAACTGTTCTGTAAGTTTGAAATTATTTCCAATAAAAAGTTTTAAGAAAAAAAGGAAAAGTTAATCTTTATGTTTCTGAGATGCAAGGAAACAATATTAAAATTATACATTCATAAAATATAATGTTTACATATTTTAAAATTTTTTATTAGTTTATTTTCAATTCCTCAAGAAAACTACAGGTTTTCTGTACCATTTCATACAGTCACGGCCATGGCAGAAATGACTTGAATGCTAACTGTTGAGCTAGTTGAGTTATACAAATGGATTTGCCAGCAGCTCTCCTTTAAAATGTCACAAATAAGTGAGAGTCTGGGGTGTGAAGGAAGTACAAGTATCAGAGAGAAACTCGGGCAGGTTTCTTCTTTGCCTCAGTTCCTCATCTGTAAAATGGAAACAGTAGTAATATTTTTATATAGTTTAAAGTGAGTATTAAATCACTTTAATCTATATAAAATCTCTGTAGAACACCATCCAGCCTGCCAGGAACAGAAGTATTCAGTAAACATTAGCTGCTGTCACTGCATAAACATGGAGAAAGGAAGTCATGCTATCTACAAACTCCAACACTTCTGAAAGTCCTTAACTAGTACTCTTGGGGTCTCTCATGCTGGTGTTGAAGCTGGTAGCATTGCTTGTCAGGTCACACCAACACAGTTACAAAATCTGCTCAGGTTATAATATTGGATCCATGGTCAGAACCTTTTCCAAAGTGGCATAACTCAAGGGACATCTGGCTTGCAGCATGTCAGCAGGCCTCCTGATCCTCAGTCAGCTGCTGTGGGCACTCTTGGTCACTGATGGGTCCCTACACAAAAGCTGATGGGTCACCTGTGGTTGACCATAGTGAAAGGCGCATCTCACCTGAGGACCCCCTCCAGCCTCATTCCTTTTTTTATGCTTGCACAAATGAATTTAGCACATTAGTAAACTGACTAATGTAATGTAATGTTAGAAATGTTAAGCATCGTTTTTAAAAACATATTGTCCATCGCCCTACCCTTTATTATTGACAGCCCCTTCCAACATGAAAAAGTTAGAAGGGGCATAGCTCAAATACCCCTCAAGAGTGGGATAGAAAGATCAAAGCTTGTTGTGGAGTTACACAGAAAAGGTAGGATTTAACAAACAAGTATGATTGCTGAATCATTATATGGATATTTCTTTTACTTTCCAGTATCTTAGAACAGTTGGAAGTAAAAATCTAAAATTGTGGAATTGTAACCCATACCAAATGCTAAAATCTGTTCTACAACTAATTGTCCTGTGCTTTGAAATTTATTGCTTTTTTATATATATGTCATTTTTCACACATAAAAAGAAAAAATGTCAATTGTGATGATAAAAACAATATTTATTCCTTCTAGCCTCCAATGTTCTGGAGCAACTAGAAGGAAAAATCTGATATGATGGGATGGCAACCCATGACAGACTATGGGATCTGTCCTGTAACTACTTGTTGAAGAGTGCTTTGAAAACTGTTGCTTTTTTCTTTCTTTGCTTTGTATATGTGTAATATTATACAATAAAAAAGTTAAAAAAAAAGCAAAAACATTTTGTAAAGTGGGGGAAACGCATCTATGAAATAAAAGTGGGAAGCCAAAAAACTGTAACTTTTAAAGCAACCATTTTCTTTAAGTATGTAATTGCGAGATGAAATTGTATCCTAAAATGAGTGACTTCAATTACTTAGCTCAACATGCAGTAAAATAAGGGGGGATACAAAGTGATTAAGGCCCCCAGAGAAGTGACATAAGGAAGTTTCAACCCAAGGAGTAGCAGCACCCTTTGCAGAGAGGACACAGCCTTTGGACACGGGATCAGAAGAACAGGACCCTTTCAAGAAAAGTGCTGAAAAAATTGGCAAGAAGACCCCAAGAAGACAGGTTACCTGATTAATAATTGTTCTCACTCTGTGGTTGCTCCTGGAGGTGTTCACAAATCTGCAACAGAGTTAACAAAACTTACCTCGTATGGAAACACAACAACCACCCCAAAAAAACTAAAATCAAAAACAAACCTTATATTTTGAGAGGCTGTTTTTTATATATAACCTGATATTTAAAGATAAGAATGAAGCTGAACAGGTTGGGGTTAAAGTAATTCAGAACATAGGGGTAAGGAAGACAGTGTCTATATTTTAGAACCACACATACTCTTTGAGACCAGTAGAAGAAAGATTTATTTGATCTGGAACTGAAATTTTTTGTAGTGCATAATCTAATTCACCCTATCTGTATAGCTCATTTGAACAACTGAAACACAGGAAGCACAGAATAAGAAAGAGGTCCTTTAATCCTGTAGAAATTATTGTAGTACCTGGAAACACCCTAGAGTATATTAAGCAGATAATTAAAAAGTATTGGCAAAGTCCCCTGAGGGAGGGTAGAAAGACTATGGAACTATTAAACCTTACCATCAGGGAATCCCCTGATGCTGTGTCAAAGTTTAGGGACACCCAAATCAATAGGCCATGCCC
>PVIY010036308.1:0-25567 GCA_004026745.1 Myrmecophaga tridactyla
TCTATAACCACTTGTTAAAATGTACTTGGAAATTTATTCTTTTTTGTATATATTTCACAATTTAAAAAAAATTTTTAAAAATAAAAATTTATGGGATGCAGCTAAAAAATGCTTAAAGGGAAATACAGACACACATATACATATATAATCTAAATCAATTATCTAGAAAAAGATCAGTAAATTGGACCCAAAATAAGAAGTAAAATAATAAAGATCAGAGAAAAATTAATGAAAGGTAAAACAGAAAAAAATAGAGAAAATCAATGAAACCAAAATTTGGTTGTTTGAAAGGTCAACAAAATTGATCAACCTCTAGCTAAATTTATCCAGGGGAAAAAAAAACAAATATTAAGAATAAAATCAGAAAATTCTTTTAAATCCTACAAACACACACATTACTAAAACTGACAGAACAATATATAGAAAACTGGAATAATCCTTTATCTATTAAAGAGATTCAATTTATAAATAAAAACCTTACAAAGAAAACTTCAGGTCCAGATGGCTTCACTGGTGAATTCCACCAAACATGCAAGGAAGACAAAGCACTAATCCCACACAAACTGTTTTAGAGATTATAGTACAAGAGAACACTTCTAAAATCATTTTATGAGGCTGTCATTAAAGACAGCAAATTGGCTGACTTTATTGAAAAGAAAACTTCAGACCAAGATCCCTCATGAACATAGACTGAAAACATCCTTAACAAAATATTAGCAAATCAAATCCCACAATATATAAAATGGATGATACATCATGACCAAACATGGTTTATTCCAGGAATGCAAGTTTGATTTAAAATAAGAAAATAATCAAGGAAATTGGCCAATTCATAGGATAAAAGAGAAAACCTGTATGACCATAGCAATAGATATAAAAAAAAGCATTTGAGAAAATTCAACATCCCATCAAAATTAAAAACTCTTAACAAATAATGAAAAGAAGGAATTTTCTTGATCTGATAAAGAGCATTACAAAAAATTGCAGCTAATATTGCATTTAGGGAAAGACAAACTGTTTTCAAATAAATAAAAACTGAGCAAATCATACCAGTAAACTTGCACTACACGAAATACTAAAAGCAGTACTTTATACTGAAACAAAACGATACCAGATGGAAACATGGATGCACAGGAAGGAATGGAGAATACTGCATACAATAATATGTTGGTAAACATAAATGGCAACTTCATTTTCTTTCCTTCATTTATTTCAAAGAGAACTATTTAAAGCAAAAAATAAAAACACTGTATCATGAGGTATAACAGAGGTATAACCTAAAATATATGAAAACAATAGTACAAAGGACAGGGGTAAACGGAATTATACAGTTTTAAGGTGTTTACATTTTACATGAAGTGATAAAATACTACTTCCAAGTAAACCATGTAAAGTCAAAGCTATGTGTTGTAATCCGTAAAGCAACCACTTTAAAAATACAAAAAGATAAAGGTAAAAAAGTGATAGAGATCTTAAAACAGGATGCTAAAAAGTATTTCATTAATTCAAAAGAAAACAAGAAAGGAGACCCAGAGGAACAAAAACCAAATGAGGCAACTTAGAAAACAATTTAAAAAACTTATCCCTCCTGGGAGGAGCAACTGGAACTCTCATATACTGCTAATGAGAATGTAAAATGGTACAATCACTTTGGGAAGTTGTTTGGCAGTTTTTTATTAAATACCTACTCTATGACTTGGCAATTCTACTTCTAGGTTTTTAACTAAAGTATAAATAAAAATATACATCCACAAAAAGACTTCTACAAAAATGTCAGAGAAGTTTTATTTTAATAGCCCCAAACTTGGGAAAAAACCGCAAATGTTCATCAACAGGTAAATGGATAAACAAACTGTGGTGTATTAAAACAATAAAACATCACTCAGCAATAAAAAAGAATAAACAACAAAGATGGATTTAAAACATTGGTCTGAATCAAAGATGCCAAACACACAGGGGTGTATTTCACCAAATGATTACATTCATATGAAGCTCAAGCTCAAGCTAAACTAACTCATATGGTTGTCTATGGGTGGTAGAAATTGACTAGAAGGGAACATAGTAAAATCTTAACACCAGCATTATTATTAGCTATCATCCCATTTTTCTGTACCACCCCAGTTCTTCCTTAAGCATCCTATTTTCTGTCATGCCCATTAGTCCTAGTAGTTTTTGCTATTTCATCTCTTTCAAATGTACAGAGCCTTGTTCTCAGTGCCTTGACTATAAACTCCCTGAGACTGGGACCATGCTCTTATCTTTCTCTCCAAAAGTGGCTGGTGCACTGCAGAATGACTACCCACAAAATGCCACTGAGCAAACTAGCTTGTGGTTAAGAACATTTTATGGAAAAGTAAAGTCAATACATTTTCTTAGCAATAATTCTTTCTCCCCATATTATTCAAGCCAAAGGTTGAAAAACTACAGCTTATGGCGCACATCCAACATACTCTCTATTTTTGCAATAAGGTTTTATTGGAACATAGTCAAGGCCCATTCATTTACCTATTGTCTATGGCTGCTTCTGGACTACAAGGACAGAAGTGGATAATTGCAGCAAAGAACACATGGCCAATAAAGCCCTTAAAGCTTAAAACATTAACTAACTGGCTATCCAAGAGAAAAGGCTGCCCATCCCAGATTTGTGCTCTAGCAGTTCTCAATTGGCCTGAACATAAAAGATACCCAGCGCGTCCATGGCCCATTGTTTCTTTGCACACATGTTGGCTGTGACTGGTTCAGGATATTACAGTGCCCCTTGGGGTTACTGGACTGTAAGGGCTTTAGCCTAAAACAGCTCTTTATGCTTTTAAAAGGAAATCATTTCTATCTATTTATACAGACATCTAAAAAAAATACATTTCCTCTTTAACTCATGCAGAATTAAATATTAGAAGAATGTCCATCATATACCTAAAACTAACTTCTAACCCTTAATTAGTGGTACCATTTCTCAAGAGACATGGGTCTGAGAGACCTCGTACCAATCATACAAGTATCTTCATGCCAGAGTTAGCTGCATTCCTGCCATCACTACCAGCACGTCCAGATATGCTACCCAGGATACCCCTGCATCTCATTTTCATGCATGTCAGAGTACATTTCTATAATGTGTGAACTATTCTACAACAGCATAAACTAGTATTACCCTATAGTAGCTCTAGAGCAGTATGTGCTATAATTTTAAAATAAATTAAAAACTTATTAAATGAAATCAAGTGCTTACCTGAATTATTAAAGTAGTACTGTTGTCCTGGGTATCCACTATGGGTGTAAAAAATGCCTAAATATGAAGGAAACAAGTATTTTAATAGCAGTCATAAGGCTTTCATCTGCTAATCTATTCCCCAGAATCAGGAGGTTGTTTGTGACAATGCCCAAGGTCATGTCAGATGATGTCCAAACAATTCCTAAATCGAGCTCCCTTTTGGTTGGAGTCAGCCCTATAGGGAACAGACTGTGTGTGGACAGTGACTTTGTAATTTACACTCTCAAAAGCTCCTCAAAGGTTCCTATTAAGCGAAAGATAATCTTTGCTCAGATAAAGACAAAGATAGTCTTTGTATTCAGCTAGCACCCTCCACCTGCTTGATTGTTGTCCCCAGACTTCTCGTGTCACCTCAATTTTCAGTTCACTCTAGAACATTCTCCAACTCCACTGGAATAAAAGGCTAGTCACAAGTAGTACAGAATGCTTGATTCAACTTTTAGTATTTAATTTTCTATTGTAACTTCTAAAATAGAATGGTATAAAAATAAGTCTCCATAGAAAATAGGCAATATTTTAAGACAGAAAACTAGGAGTCTAAATATTGTAATTGTGGGGGGAAATCCTCTTTACAAACAAAACAAAACACTTGCCTAAGTTCCATAACATGTCTTCAGATAACTTTACCAATCACATAATCTTGAGAGACACACAGAAAAATGAAACAGTATTAAATTCCTGATAATAATTTCTTTTCTTTTATCAATATTGAGAGCATCTGAGTCACAGAGCTCATTACTAGATTTCCAAAATTAAGTTGTAACAAAAATATAATAAAGCTGGACATGCATAAATGAATCTACTGCTGCCTCTTCTAAGCACACACACTGGAAATACAGTAATAAGCAAATGCAGGCAAACAGGATTCTTAGATGCAAGGCAGCCTGTAAAAATCATGCAGAGTAAACACAACCTACTAATAAAGGTGACAGCACAGTGAGTGGAAAGCTTTCTAATATCATGAATATTATATAGTTCTCCAGAATACCAGTCATTGGCACAAACTGTGAAAACAAATTATTTATGGTTCACGAAAAGGTAAAATAGTCTCAGAAGATTTCCCATGAATAAAAGATGAAATATAGGAACTTGTATGGTCTATAAAACAAGCGTTTGCAAAACAGTTTCCTTGCAAGTCAAATGAGTAGTATAGCAATTTAAATTAAGAGGTCTACAAAACACATATATTTTCAAATAAAGTATTTTCATTGTGCATTAATTTGAAGGGGGGAAAAAGGCAGGAGTAGGGCATCAAACATCAACAGACTTGGTTTTAGGTCTCCATCTGGCCTGCTGGAGACTCTGTGATCATTCTGAATTACTTAAAATTCTGGTCTTACACTTCAACAGTGGTTTTTGTTTTTTTACTCTGCCTAGTACATATGTTAATTCATATAATATTCTAGCAGGATGCATTATTTTAAACCTACTTTAGCTCTCTGCATGTTCAAGGAAATCATGATTTCCTGTGAGTAGCATTAAGGCCATCCCCAGGAAAGCCAAGGGTTACCATCTGGGTTTGCAGCCTCTTTTCTGAAGCAGTGTGAAGAACTATACCAGTTGTTTTACTTCTTGGTTTAAAAAAGGAAAAGAGCACATCAGGGAATTCCTAGGCTGAACCACAGAGAAACCTGGAGTTGCTTCTGTTCACATTAAAATTACGATGGACTTTTAACTTGTCATGCAATACGTGTTTTGTTCAGTACCTGCACATGTCTCCATGATTGTCTTCAGAGGCCCCTGAGTGTACATTAGTCCAACAAGAATCCCAGCCAGGTGCCCAGCGAAGGAAGTCCTAGGAGGGAAGGAGAGCCTTCGTGAGTGTTTATTCTGCTACTGATTAGATGCATTCTGTCTTCTCATTAGCCCAGTGCATGTCAAGTAGTCACAGTCTGCAGACTTTGTTCCACATCACATCCTCTATGCTGAGCAGCATTTACCTTAGTCCAAAGAACACCTCCAAATTAAAAAAAAAAAAAAAAGCACTATGAAGAGCAATCACCTCATGTTTAAAAACCAAAACACTCCTGACCACAAGAAGTGGGTTGACCTTACCCATGCAGAGTAACAGAAGCATTTTGTCAAGACAACCCATTCTATTTCTTCCAGGTCTTCTCCATACCTCTTTTCATAAACATAACAGAAATCAGTCTTCTCTGCTCAGAATTAAATCTTGAATTATCCACCCACTGTGGAGGATATTTACATGTCTGCCTGGCTGTCTCTCTTCTCTCTCTCCTACAGACTCTCTGAGGATAGAAATGAGGTCTTATTCACCGTTTTTGCAAAATTAGAAGTTCAAAAACTGTGCCAAGAAAGTGAATATATTTCCAAGGCTTGGGGAATGACCCCTCACTCCAGAAGGGGGGACAACTGAAAGTTATCAAGGAGCCTGATGTACATTCCATGTCCTGGGGATTTTTGTGGATTTTCACATGTGTATTCCAAACACCTAGGACAGACCAGCACAAGTTGAGACACTCAAGTATGGCTGAATGAAAGATTTGAGCATCTCAGGATTGTTTCATCAGGAGCATCAGGAGATCCTTAAAACCACTAAGTCTTCACTGACACTTGGTAGCTACAGGGCTTAGAATCTGACCTTCAGTGTTCTACACATGGACAGAACCAAAGCCAATACACTTGGCCCACCACACCAGCAACTACAGGGCAAAGAGGCTCGCAAAGAGGCAAGACAGTTACAGGGAATTTGCAGTCTCTTAGAGCTACTGAAGGATTTGCTGGCTCCCAGGAAAAGAACAAGGATGAAGTTGAGAGAAAGAAGAATGAGAGTCTTCTTTAGGATCGCAATGTTGCTTCTTCATAACAGCCAGTTAAGTCATACTATTGCCCACAAGACCCGTGCATAAGTCCACGCTTACTGAAAGTCACACACACAATAATTCCCTTAGGAGAAATAAAATTTTCACCAAATTTATCTACCCTACAGTATGTGCAACTTGATAATAAAAATATGGGGTACTTGGTTTTCCATTCCCAGCGAAGAATAGCATGAGCTATGCTTTTCTTTAGTTTTTTTACAGAAAAAAATTGTACATATTTTATTTTAAGGCTAAAAAACCTTCCAACTAGCTCAAGAAATCACAAAGAAAGTGATACTCTGAGGGATAGAAGGAAGAGGCCATTGTTGATACATATTCAATTTAATCGAAAAGAATAAAATAACATCCGTATTTAGAAACTTTTTAAGCCAATTTTCATGGTGAATCATAGAGATCTAAAATAACATCGGAGAAAATTTCAATTTAAAACCTCAACCTATTAAGCAATCATGAAATCTCATTTACAATTTAGAGTACAATGCAATTATATGAGTTTCTTATCTCTCTAGATGGGTTTTTAGAAGTTTGAGTTATAATCTAATTGTCCAAATACAATTAAGAATTACTAGGGGAGAGATGCCAATAGACCAGAGACCATATCCCATTATCACCCAATATTCAGCATTTTCCACAAAAGTTCCATCTCAAAAATTTAATTGTTCTTATTAATTCATTTAAGAACTAGAAAGGTGCTTTTTTAAAAAAATAAAAATAAGAAGAGATTATGACATTATTATTCAGTCAGTCCTGAGAATCTCTCAACATTACACAAAAGTCGGGAGGAGGACACTCACGAGAAGGAAATACACGCTCATTTCAAGAGGTACCTTCTCTCTCTCTCTCTCTCTCTATGCTGTTTGTACCGTTCTGACAAATTGCTTCAAAGCCTACCTAAGTCCTCAAAGAGGTAAAGGCCCTGCAGGGGGTGAAACTATGGATGACTGTCTTCTCCCCAGTCCAAGATATGGGGTGCTTTATCCTTGCCCCTGGGAGTGCTGTGGAGCCATATAGAAGCCCTGGCTTGGGGGCAGGAGACACATGTGAGGGCTCTGCTGTGGCTTCAAAGGCTTCAATTGTAGACTGGGCTCCCATGACTTAACTACGCATGCTATAATGACATGCTGAAGCCTGTGGTCTCAGAGCAAGTCCCACTCAGTGCACTCTCCTCCATTCTTAGCCGTACGTGGAAGCTGACACCACTAAGCAGCAGCCCAGGAAGACTGCCCCTAGGAACTGTGGATTTCCTCTTGACTCACTACGCCTTGGGCTAGGACTGAATATTTAGTAAATTCCTGCTGCCCGCTTTCCTAATTCAAAGTAACTCCTCAGAGGCAGGATCACCATATTCAACTCCATATCTACCACTGGACTCAAGCTCAACTCCGTATCTACCACTGGACTCAAGCGCAGTAAATGGCCTGAAGCTTATGCTCACTTAATAATTACAAAGGCAACAGTGAATGGAGGAGCAGAACTTTAAATCACATATAAAATGCACATATCTAAAATATATTACAATTGTACTATGAAAACACAAGTTTCACATGGTCACCAGTTAAGGGTTGTTTTAGTACCAAATTTCACTGAGAGAGAGAATGCTTCAACACAGCTCCCCTACCCACCACACCCCCCGAGGTATTACATGAAACGTGTGCTTGATTAACAAAACAACAGCACTAAATCTATTATACCTTAAAATTGGTAACTTAGAGGCTTAGTTTCCTCTGATAGCTCAGTAGTAACTTTCTTTAGAAAAGCCGTAATTAAATACTGACCGTGGTACTGAGAGATATAATCACAGGGGCCAGTTATGTTATTGCCTTGTGCGGCCACACAGGTTGTGCAATGCACAATCCTAGACTGTTGCAGACAAACTACAATGAGAAGAAAAATAATTTGCCCAAGGTCACAACAGATCCAAGATAACTGATAGATTTCAAATTCAAATTTCAGATATCTTTACCTCAACTTCAGAACAAGGTGAGTATCAATGTAATTCCATTTTAACATGGAACAGCAAGTAATTCTTAAACTTGTTCAGATTCCAATCCTCTTTAAACTTCCTCTCTGCAGAAAACTGCACATACACAAAAACTGTCACCTATAATTTTAATAAGTTCATGGATGGCTAGAATTCTATCCATTGGACCCCTTGTTAAAAACCCTTGCGTTAAGTGAAAATAATTCATTGCAAAGAGAAGTATTTCATATGTCAGCACCAAGAAAAGGAGTTATAACGAATTGAAAAACATCTTGTTACCACTTAAGTCATAGCACAGAGACAGCCATTACTCAGATTATTTAAATTTATTAACATATTTCTAATTTCTTTGTTCTTGCCATTTCTTCTGTAATGGTTTAATGAACTTCTGGATTCAGTTCCTTCTTGCTAAAATCTATCTTTCAATAATTATTTTTTCAGCTCAAGTTTAATGTAAAAATTCCTCCTAGTCTTTATATATCCAAAAAAGATCTTTAATTCAGTACTTTAATTAAATATCCCATTCTGATGACAGATATAAGATCTTCTGCTGCAGATGAGACATCCACTGTCAGTGGAACAGTCATTCCTTTCCAGGCAATCTGTCTTTTCTCTCAGCTTTCAAGATTTTGCTCTTTATTTTGGATATATTGTCATTATATCACAATCATTCCATTTGAACATCTGTTTCTATGTACCCTGTTCAAGATTTGCTATGCTTTTTCAGTAAGGTCTTATGTCTCTCTACCATCCTGAAAAATCCCCAGGCATTGCTTTATTTTGTACTGACATACATGTGCAGCACTTGTATTGTACCTGACACAGAAAGAGCTCTCAATATATGTTTATTGGAAAATAAAATAAAAATAAAAGAGAAATAGTTCAGATCAAGTCAATTGTTACTACTCATTAATTAAAAGGGATAGTGATGGTGGAAAGGTCATTCTGGAGTAAAAACTAAGATTAAGATATGGTGGATTTCAGGTATGCAAATCATACGCAGATATAATTAACACAGACACAGATTTCTTTCCTATCAACTCATCATAAAGTCATCTCCACCCCTTTAAGAGGCCATCTGTAAGTAGACCTAAGAGGTTATGCAAAATGTTCCTGCTCTCATGTGCCACCATTGAAGAATCAAAAACTACGGCTATGACTCTAAGCTCTGACAAGCAATAAAGGTTGGCCTCTGTTAAATGGTAAGTCTTTTCCACAGTTGAAGGGGCTGCCTTCTCAGGCATAGCTCAGAAAGCAGAAAGTGTGTTACTCAAAGACATAATCTCCGTGTATACCGAGCAAATGACCTCATTAAGAACATTAACTTGATGGAGATACAGTATTGGACAAGGTAAGTGAACAAGGTAAAGTAAAAGGCAGTCAACTACAAGGGGCCTACTGTACTTTCCGCAATTTCCTCCTGTAAATGTGGTTAATATTAGGTAGGGCTTGAGCTGATCAGAAGGTCTAGGGTTTGGGGATCTTAATAAATGGTCTCAGAATGAACATTAATGCAACAAGACGTGGCAAGATTTTCAGGTTCGTGAAAGTTAACACCACTAGGAAAGATCTTGATAGGATTTTTCTTCTCAAGATAAACCCTGCTCTTAAGCTGCCCATTTTCTGTCCTTGATGCCTTCTCTACCCACCACACTAGCATGCCTCCTTGGCAATGGCAATTTGGGAGGGACGTGGTCTACATGCTCTCTCTCTTCACAACACCTCTCTAACCCCACCTTTGGCCTCAGAAGTAAAAACATGTCACCTTCCAAAATTATGTCCTCTAAGAGCAATTCACCCAAAGAAGGTCTGAATCAAGGTGTTATCAAGATGATGCTTTCTTCCCAAAGACTGGCATTCTGGAGCTGGATGCCAGCGATCCTTGGTCCTTAGCTTGTCACACAGCAAGGCACACAGCAGTATCTTCTGGTCTGTCCCTTCTCTTCTGGGTTAAAATAATATCCAGCTTTTTGTGTCCCGTGGCTTTCTCTCCCTATGTCTGAATTTCATTCCCCTTAAAAAGGACTCTAGTAATAGGATTAAGACCCATCCTGATTGCTTTGGCTCACACTTACCTGAAGCTAACTCATCAAAAGTCCTCCAGTGTTTTGGAGCAGCTAGAAGGAAAAATCTGAAATGATGGAATGGTAGCCCATGACAAATTCTGGTATCTGTTCCGTAACTACTTGCGGAAGTGTGTTTTGAAAAAAATACTGCTTTTTCCTTTCTCTGCTTTGTATATATGTTATTTTATACAACAAAAAATAAATTAAAAAAAAAAGTCCTACTTACAATAGGGTCATACCACAGGGGTTGATTAGGTTTAAGAACATGTTCGTCTGGGTTACACAGAGCTCTAAACCACCACAAGGCCCAAACAGGATTGTTTTTCAGATTTCCTCAAAACAAAATGACAGATTGGACCAAATGATATGAAAGCAACAGGTTAAGTGAAATTACACACAAAATAAATGAACAAGACCCTCCCTCCCAACACACACACACATTGAACTGGGGCCCAGGTGTTACAATCAGTGAAATTCTACAAGGGAGGGCTGTGTTCTTTTTCTCGTCAGGCATACTACTTATCTAAACACAACCTGGAGTATTCTCTTTTCCACATCCTCCATGTTCAGTTTTGAGTAGATTCCATCTGTCAAAAGTCTCTCCTATCTACTGCCCCGCCCCACGCCCACCACAGCCTCTGGGGCAACCTGGGAAAGTGGTGGAGAGCACAGGTGCTAAAGACACACCACCTGAGACTGAACCCTGGGTCTGCCACATTCTGAATCAACACTAACCTTCATCATATCTCCCTATGAGTCAACCTGCCAGATTCCTACTAGATATCTTTATTTAATTGTCTTGCATTTCGGTTACCAGGGACAGGGTTCCAGCAGTCACAATTTTATGTAAGGGTAAATAACTCCTGATTCCAAGCAGAGAAAAGAACAATTTTCCTTTCATTTACACTTATAATTCAATTTACCATTTCCCTGGAAAAGTCACTGAAAAGTAAATCCATGATATTAAAAAATCTTTGTGTTTATATGAAAAGGAGAATTGGATTTCAGGGTCAGATAATCACGTGAAAAGGCTTTTCATCTACATGAATTCCTTTCAAAAGTTAGGGAAAGAGGTGCAGGACCATTCTTGTCATGGAGGTCTGTCCCACGTGATGCAGGACAGCTAGTATCTCTGGCCTCTGTTCATCAAATGCCAGTAGCACCCCACTAATCATTTTGATACCTAAAAACAACCCTGCATATTTCCAACACTCCCCCGCCCCACCCCCCGGGAACCAAATCACTATTCCAGTAGAAAACTACTGGCTGAACAAACAGCAAATGTTTATTTAATGTTTGTTGAATGGATGACCTTTAATCATTAGGCCTCAAAAATGTTTCTTTTCAAAGTCCTTCTCATGTGACTATACTATGTACAAATTCCAAGGATTCCAAGTAAATCTACAACATACTGAATTGATATGCAAGAAAACTTCCCACCACAACTGAAATACATATGGGGAGTTAGAGTATTTGAAAGCATCCATGATCACTTCCATATTGTACCGTGATACAATAAAGGCATCTTGGTACATGAAAAATGCTCTGCATATGCTATTAGCATAGACAAAAATATTTCAGGATGCCACATGTATGATTATTTCCATATCACCTCCAAAAAGTAAATAAAAGAATGAAAGGGAAGTTGGATTACTTATAGCCTAATATTAACATGTACTACTGTTGTAAAGCAAATAGACGTTGCTAGAAGCTCCAACACTTAGGAGGTATTTCCAGAAGCAGTGCCATAACTGGAAATTTCATGGCCCAGCGGTAGTAGGCACATTCAGGTTGGAGGAAATACTGGCCATTAATGGGAATTCCTCACAGGAACACATAGGGAAGAAAGGACAGCAGGGAACAGTCTTAACTGTGACACAGCCCATCTCATAAAGACCTGATCTTCCTTCCTTCAGGAAATGATGCAGCTCTAGTAAGCCACGAACCTGTTGCTCCTCTGTCTTCCAGCTGCCCTGTAACTCAACTGCTGTGTCCTTGCTTCTCTAGTCAGGCTGCTACCTTTTCTCTACTTCTATCCTCTCTGTCTCATAGTTCCTGCTTGTGCTCTTTCATGTGCACTGTACAGCTTCTGGGTCACACTATCAACTGCCTTTAGGTATTCCAAATTCAAAACTCCCCAAGAGTGGGTTCTGAATCGGATCCATACAGCACTGTCCCCTGAAGGGTTGAGGACTAACACCAAACCTATATGTGGGATGGTCTCTGGTCATGCATTCACTGTTGGTCCAGTCACCAGTAGCAGGAAGCAATCTACATAAATGACAACACAGAAAAAAGCAATCTATGTAAATGACTCCCCCCAAATGGTTTAGGGGTGCTGCAGCATGCTGAAATATCTCACAGGGAGCAATATTACCAGCTGGTACAATGCAACTAGACATGAAATTTTGAAAGTCCCCTTTACCAATCTGTTTCAAACAGATACACCTTCTCCTCCTATCACTACCTTCCCAATTCTAATTGAGAGTGAATCTGAGAGTGGGGATGACTTCTACATGTTCCTTGTCCTCACTGGAACATAAAATGAAAGGGCTGCTCTTTCCAGGTTGAATTCTTGACCTACTGGCTTTGAATCCTTCACATTTGTATCCCTTCACAAGGTTTTAAAAGTTAGAGCTTCCTGGATCCCATTTCCAGTAATTCTGCAAAACTGCTTTGGAGTGGAGGCTGACATTGTTTTGTTTGGTTTTGTTGATTTTAACTTCCCAGTTGATTCTAATGTGTAGCTAGGCTAGAGGACCACCGATTGCAACCCAAAGTTCTAATTCTAATGGACAGATTTCAGCTGCCATGTCAAGCAATAAGAAAAACATTTGGGGAGTAGGCAAGATCTGAATCTCATAAACTACACCACAGAAATTACATCTGTTTCCCTTCTGGGTGAGTTGGTCTTACTTAACATATTCTATTGTAGTTCTATAAGAGGAGAAGTACAGCCTTGCAAATTCATGCAAGTAAACATATGAACTGACTTCACAAGATTTATAAGTTTTTTTGACTAATAAAAATCTGGTAACAACAACAACAAAAATCTGGTAACTCAGTCAGTGTACTCACCTGTCCAAGAAAGTGTCATACACATTTCTAAATATGAAGACAGTAAAGAGTTAAGTTAACCCCTGGATTTTCTAAATAAAACACAAAGGGTGTTAAAACAGGATCATAATGTTAACCTACAATTTCAAAGTATGTGAATTCTGCATTTTGATGGTTAAAACTGGTCTGAATCAAAATTCTGACCTCTGAAAATGCCCCACCTACAATATGACTCAGAGACCGGGGCATACCATTGACATCACAAGCTGTTTCTGTAGCCACTTTATTGGTCTGTCTGTAAGGCACAGTTAATGTTAAACAGAACCACAAGCAACAGGGTGCTAACAACTGCCCATCAGAGTTGAATCTGTTTATATGATACAATCCTGCTAGGCTGGGCATCTGTGAATATAAGCAACCCTATGGGAACCACAAGGTCCCCATGGGCTCATCTCAGAGCAATGTCACAATCAAAGAAATACAGTCCCACCTCTAACAGGGGCCAAAGGGGGGCAGATATTCCCTCTTCTCCCTTCTTGACAGCTAAGTGATCTACATCCAGTCAATTAGCTAAATCGTGAATGAATTAAGAATCTAGTGATGAAAGTCCACTGCAGCAATGCCCAGTGTCCAGCAACCGTAGTGTCAGTGGTGATACGCGTCCAGTCAGTTCTCACCAACTTCCCCAGCCTTGTTCTTCAGCATTCCCAACAATTCTAGCAGCTGCCTCATATCCTTCTAATAAGTCCTGTTGTAGCTAAATTTGCCAAAGTTGGTATTTATTGTTTTCAATCAAGAATCCTGACTGGTAAGGCAGAAGTCCATATCTGGGATACCAAGGGGATTGTGGGTCTATTTTATCTAGAATTGTTAGCATTAGAATGATTTAAGATGGAGGTATCAATGGTGAAACTCTGTCAACATGTGGATAGAGCTTTCCAGAAAATGATGCCACGGCAAGCAGACTCTAAGATGGTCCCCAGTTATCCCTGTTTCCTGGTATTCATGTCCTTGTGTAATCCCCTTCCCTGAGCATGGGTAGGATCTGCGACTTGCTTCTAACCAAGAGAATTATGGCATGTAACTTCTGGGATTATGATATATAAGACTGTAACTCCCACCTTCCTAGAGACTCCCACTTGTTGGCCTTGATCAAGGAAGCTGCCATGTTGTGAGCTGCTCTATGAAACGGAGGATGGCCTCCAGCTTACACCAGCAAGAGACTGAGGTTGCTGGTCCAAAAACCCACAAAGTACCACTGGCACCCTTGTTGCAGCCACCTGTGATACCCTGAAGCAAGGACCCATCTAAGCCATGTCCAGACTACTGACCTACAGAAACTGTGAGATAAAAAATGTGTGTTGCTTTAAGCCACTAAATTTGAGATAATTTGTTAAGCAGCAATAGATACCGAAAACAAAAGCCAACCAACGCAGGTAGGTCAGGGCCATGGCAGAGCTTGGAGACACTGACAGGATCTTGATGACCATGCTTGAGCCCATGAATCACACCACATCTGGAATTCCTGAAATCCTGAAATGCACCACTGGGAACTTGAATTATGTAAGCCAACAGGATCAGATTAATTTGAGCTGGATTTGTTTCCGCTTTAACCAAATGAATCCTGACTAAGGTAATCAAAGATGACAGAACCACTGTAGCATCGGCAGTCTTTAAGATGTCACAGAGAACTCTGACACACACAATTTCAGTTCCAGTGTAGGCTAAGACTCCAGGTGGAATGGGAGGTTTGAGGATTCTAAGCCAAACAGAATGTTGCCTCACTGAAGCAATAGTAACCCAGGAGTCTGAGATAATAAGTTAATTCCCAGAACTTATACCCTCATATTAGAAACAGCTACATCCCTCAGGTATGAGATAATAAAAATAATGTAAGAGTTATATGAAAAACTCCTATGAAAGTGTCGCACACAATCACTGATATAGTATAGGGACCAAAATGGTTGCTGAGTCAAATCCAGACATCTCACTTTTCTTAAAAACTGAGAAACACTATTTGTAACCACTTAATTTGTTATATCTCTTAAAGGGCTATTTAAAATGCATAGACATTTTATCCATTAGATTGTTAGTCCTTTCAAGGGAATTACATGATTTGCATGGTTCAATAAAACTTCGATATTTTCAGCCTTTCTTCTTGCACCCACAGAAGAAAACTGAGGGGACCTGAGATGCCAGTAGCCCTTCCAGTGTGCCTTTTTAATTCTCCCAACAAACCCACAAGTGGGCAGTATTATTGGTCCTATTTTACAGATGAAGAAACTAAGACTTAGAAAAGTAACTGAACGAAGGTCACAAGACTATGAAGCAAAGAGCTAGGCAGAAGTGGGAGCGGTACTCAACCCTTTTGCAAGAATTCAGTAAAGACTAGTCTCTAATACTTGTTCTCTAATGGACACACTTTCTCTCTGTCTTTGCTCAGCTTCTGAGGATTGGAAAAGTGTAATCATGATTTATAATTTGCAATGAGGAACATGAGAACAAAAGCATGAATAGAAGCCATAAAATTTTTCACAAGTCTACCAATATAGTGGATCATAGTTTGGCCCACGAAGTACTTTCAAAAAATGAAATAAGCTAGCTCTGATTTCTAATTTGTATTCTTCAAGAAACCTTTCAAAAAACAATACTTGCCTTCTTCAAATCTAACATCTAAAAGACTTGTTTCACTGGGTGGGTTTAATCTCCTTCACTATTTTCTAAGATCTTTTGCCATCCTTTCCACCATCCTCTCCTTGTTTTTTGTTGATTCTTAGCTGAACCTTAAGAAAACTTAGTTGAAACTTACAGGCAAAAATCTATGAACCCAGAGCACAAGGAGACCTCAAAACATCATTAAAAATAAAGACCTCTAAGGAAGGATCTTAGGATAAGGCGGCGCACATAAACAACACCTCTCTCATTAACTGAGCAGCCCACCTTCACCCAGATGGGTGACGACAGCTCTGATGGACCCTTTCAGACTGAATGAGAAGAGCCAGTCAGTCCTGGAGCATTGGAAATACCATCACAGACAACGTGTGTTAAAGAGAATCTAATCAGCATGCTTCAGACACTTGATAGCAATCATATGCAGGATGCTCAGAGAGACACTGCAGTGGAATTTATGAATTTCAAATGAACTTTTTACAGTTCTTAGGGCAAATCTTTTTGCTGCAAAGCAAAAAACTTTAAACTTAATGTTCCAAGATAGGTGCTTTTACCCTTTCTGTGCCTGTCTAACTACAGCGCTTCCGTGTGGCTGGGATTTGCCACATCCCAGCAAGCACAACCTTAAATCTTCTGCTGTGAAACAGTTTATTTCCTACCTCTGAGACTCTCAGATTAGAAATCTGATAATTCTTGAACGTGAATAATAACACTATTACAATGCAAAATTCTTGAATGAGGATTACAACACCAAATGATAGTAATGATGATGATGAAGATGAAGACAATTTTTCCATTTTCACAAAAAGACCCACACAGTTCTTTGTTGCTTTTTGGCATTCCATTTAGCCATTTCACAGGAAGAACTTTGATTTTGCTACTCATTAAAGAAAAAGAAATGAGGGACAGGAAGATCAGGAGAAAAATTCCAAGACTTGCTCACACATATAATGAGTTGATGAGAAACGAGACTTAGACTCATGATCCGAAATCCTTACACCCTCATTCCCTGTTAGACTCTTGAGTTAGGGAGGGGACTTTTACTATTCCTCAGATGCCACTCACAACCTGACTGGCTTCAATGGGCAAGCTCTGCAGAACCTAAGGCTTATTTGAAGTGAACTGTCTTCCATGTACACTCTGTCCTCGCCACTGCATGACACAGAAAATAAGAGGGGAAAGAGGCCATCCCCAGTCCATTATCAACTTAGATGAACGAGACAAGGCCTGTGTCACTGTGAGCATACCTGTAGCACCTATGTTGAAATGAAGCTAAGGCAATTCTCCAATGGGAAAATGCCAAAACAACATTAGTAGCAGTGAATTTCCAGCCATACAATAATGCTTATTGGTCAAAAGAAAGATCAGATTGGGTTCATCTTTAACTCAAAGACTACTTGTATATTCAACACAAAAGAGCTATACATTTATAAAGTGATTTTTTCCTGCAGTCTGCATAATAACTGAATTATTTAAAACTCATTAAGCACACACACACACACAACTGACAGTTTCTAAAATGCTGTTTGACAATAGCATTTTCAACATCTATAAAAATAAGTTTAAGAAGAGTGGATTTTATATACACTGTCCTTCACTAGCAAGTCCTAAAAGATTTTTCCCAATGGCACATCATACTTTACAAGATCATTTGAGAGAAAAAAGAAGAAAGTGACCCTCTGTTCAGAGTTCAAATTACTTGGTATATATCATACAAAGAATTCACGCTAACCCCAAAGTAAAATTAACCAGCTCATCAAAATCCGCACAATGTCAGTTACACTGGGAAATTCTTCCTCAAAAAGTATAGGATCAGAAGCCCTCAATCAATCACTACTGACACAATAACTGAGTGATCTTTAAGTAAGAACACATCAAATAAAATCTACAACTTCGGTGACACAGCCATTAAAATAAAATAAAATACATCAAAGAATTCAAAGATTTTTAAAAATTATATATTAAATATTACTAGCATAATGAAATCTCCATGATGTTTTCTTTCAAAAAGAAAATTAGGCTTTTGAAGTATTAGTCTGAAGTTAAAAAAAAGTGATCTCTTCAAAAATAGTCATAAACAGAAAAAATTATTCCCTCTCAAAGTCCATGCCCCTCTGGAAATTCTAACCTCTTCCATATCTGTGGTTACAACTCCTTTTCAAATCTCCTGTTTTAAGTTTTCTCTCTAGGCTTCTTCATTAAACCTGCCTTATCTTTTCTTATTTTGTCTTTTCAAAAACATTTATCTTTATCAATTCTGTCACTTTTTTCTTTTTAGTTTATCAAATTTTGCCTTTCTTATAGATTCCATTGCCATCTACTCTTTTATTTAATTGTTCACTTTCTAGCTTCTTAAATTGAAGGCTTAGTTTACTTACATTTTAATCTTTTTATTATAAAAAAGCACTGAAAGTCTGAATTTTTCTCTGAAAGAGTGTTTGCCATAGCCCAGAAGTTATGAAATGTAGGTGTGTTCAATGTTCATTTCTAATGTCTTTTGTTGTATTTCCTCATGATTGGAGAATTGTTTAAATTTCCAGGTAAATAAGATTATTGTTGTTTTTCCTTTTATTTTTAGGGTTTTTAAATTCTTAAATTATTATTACTTTTGATGAGAAAACATGGCCTATAAAATTTCTATACTTTTTGGAGATGAACAGGGCTGCTTTTGTAGCCTAATACACAATCAGTTTTTACTAATTTAGGGACATTTGCAAAAAAGTGTAGTGTGGTCTCTGCATGAGACAAGGCAGGGCGGGGACCACCAGCAGTGCACTGCACAGCCCAGGAGGTGCTTCAGCCATCACAATGCAGTTGGTGAGACGCTTGTTGAAGCCTACTGAAACGCAGCTTTCCCTTTCCTCCTCTGACTCACAGACTCTGCCCTCACATTGGGATCTGACCTCTCTCTTTCCTGCCCATTCCAGATTTCTGGACTTGGGTGGCTAATTCTGCTATTTCCACTTTGCCTTTTATCTTTGCTTGGACCAGCTGCCCAAAGTTTTATTTAACAAACAAACATGTATTGAGTAACAGTGATCTGCCAGGCATTATTTTAGTCTTTCTGCAGTGCCTAAAAAGCAGACAAGCAGCAAACAAGACAGACAATATCCCTGCCTTCCTGGATACTGGGCAAGACACTTAAGATTTGTGAAAATATGCTAGTATATATTTATATTTTAACAACTCATTTTTCTCCTATTATTAACGGAGCCTAACTGTAGAGAATTAGGGAGAAATAAAAGTTTTTTTTAAAAAAAATACCTCAAGTTCCCTAAAGTTAATCACTACTAATATTTCGATGTGTTTCTCTCTAGTCCTTTTTATGTGAATATTTTTACTATGGAAAAAAATTTGAAATCACTATATATACATATATACATACATATATAAAATACCTTATATCTACTTTCTACTCTTATCATGGGTATTTTTCAATTCTATTAAAATAATCTCTGAAAGTACCATTTCAATGGCTGTAGAATCTATTATACATGATTTCTTCAATCACTTATCTACCATGGAGCATTTAAGTGGTTTCCAATTTTCCAATAGTTCATGACAACAAATATATATATTTATGTATTTCTGTATATTTATACTTATATAAATATAGGATTTCTATAAAGGTAATTACAGTCCTTGATACATAATAATAAATAACTTTCTATAATAATAAATAACTAAACAATTTAGAGTCCCATTAGAAGTTTATATAAGTTACCATCTCACCAAACACTAAACAGCAGTGGTAATTTTTTAATCTTGCTAATTTAGTGAGCAAATTAGGTTATTATTTCAATTTTTCTTTCCTGGTTAACAATGAATTATTATGTGATACATTTATTAGCCACTATTTTTTCTTACTTTAAACTGTCTATTTTCCTCCTTTGTCAATTAGTCAATTCATCTGTCAGTTTTTTTCTTGAAATTTGTAATGTTCACCACACAGATGTGAACCTTTTTTCCAAATCTGTTTCTGATTTTTTGCCTTTTATTTTGAATTATAATGTATTTTGAATTGAAAAAAAAAATCCGTTATTCTTATGCCTTCATATGAGAATATGTTCATTGTTTTTATACAGAGAAGTTTCTTCCAGACCCAAGAACTGGAAAATTTCCCTTATATATTCTTAGGCATATTTCAGATTGTTGCTTTAAAAAAAAAATTATAATTTTTGTTTGTTCCGAATAATTCCCAAAGCACAATTTGCTAAACAATCCTTATTTTCCCAATTGATTTTTTATGCTAATTTGTCTGTGGCTTATTTTACTCTAAAAAGATGCAGGAAAAAAGTGTGCTTTAGAATCAAGCAACTCTGATAATATGAATAATACAAGTGACATATATGCTAGAAATAAAATTTGTTATTTATTTGACTTGTGAGTTATGACTATAAAATTAAAAAATTAATTTTTTAACTTAAAATTAAAAAAGAATGTTCTCCTTTTAAATTCAGAGGGGAACAATGTTCATTTAAAGAGAGAGAAACTAGAATCCTATTATTTGTTCTCTTGGATAAACTAATGAGAAGCCACCTTTAAAGGGAAAGTATGTTCATTCAGGATGCAGCCTGTTCTCAGCTGGTTATCACAGAATAATTGATGTACTAATGATTTCAATTCATAGCACCACAACTGTCTCCATTTTACATAATTTGTACCAAACCTGAATGTAAATGGGAAACAGTGTCTCGCCAATTTAGCTCCCATGACTTTCAACTAAAAATCACTTAATATTGCAGAAAAGGAAGGGGAAATTAGCAAATATAAGGAGCTCTCTATTTAAAAACATTCCTTCTTACACTGAAATAAGAATTCAGTAAATAAATCAGAACTCTCCAGAGATGTGATTTATCATTTTCTTGGTTGAGAGTGAATATTTAATTGTATAACATTTATCTCTAATACCATCTCCTGAAAAAAATTCCAAATAGGCCAAAGTAACATATTCTTAATACTCCAAAGGGAAATAAATGTGCTTTATTGGCTTTATTATTTTTTAATAAAAAATATTACTAAGAAAAAAAACAAGTCAATATAATTGCTACATGTGATAATTACCTTTTCAAATAAAAAAAACCACTCCTTTCTGAAAAATACATTATACTGTGCACTACAATTTAATTAAAGCACTTATTGATATCACCTTCTAACCTAGCACATATGAGTTTTCTTCTTTTTTTATTTATTCCTAAAAAATAACCTCCAATCATTATCTGAGACATCCAATATGGTAAACCCAAATCCTGCACCTGTCACCAAGTCACCAGGATTGATCATTAACAACCCTAGTTAGTTAAGTACAGATTAGGTAGGTGTTATCATCTATATACCCACAATTACATCACAGCATGATGGCCAATTAGTTTCAACCTGGGTAGTGAACCTTTTTCCAGACAACCCCATGTTCAGGGCAAAAACAGCTGCTTCCTTGTTTCTACCTACTGTTCTTCTCTGTTATCCCTGAGGCAACCAATTGGGTAAAAAAGGCACTAAACAAGATCTGACTAATTTACAGACAGCAAGAGTCCTCCGTTCTGGTGCGCTCAGGTTGACATGGAAATCTCTCATATCCATTTGCTTTAATTTCACTTCTGTGCATAGCATGTGTAGCAGGATTGTCCAATCACAAAGGACAATATGTATTCATACTTAGAAATTGTTCTGTGACTAATTGAACAATGCATCAGAAGGACATTGGGAGGTAGTTAATGATCACACATGTACACATTCAGGAAAAATATAACTCTATGTCAAAAATAAATAAAACCAAGACCCCGCTCCAGTCAAAATGGCAGAGTGAGACACTTCAGGGCTCTGTCCCCTAACAGAGGCTTTGAACAATCATTAAGAACAGGCAAAAACATCTTTCTCAAAGTTCCAGAAAACAGTTAAAGGCTTGAAAAAACAGGACAAGGCTGAATCAAGATAAAACCACCTAAAAGTGGCAGGATCCTGTGGCGCTCTGGTTGGCTCGTGTGGGTTATATAGGAGTTCTCTCTACTATCTTTGCAATTTTTCTATAAATCCAAAACTGTGCTAAAAATAAAGTTTTTTAAAATAAATAAATAATAAAACTGATGTTATCTTTTGATCTCCCCATAAAATAACCCATCATATCATTTCTTTATTGTCAATGTAAAAGACATTGTGAGCTTAGCTGTATTTTAGAATAACTCTATCGACTAAAAATCAGCAAAAAAAATTCCTCATATGCACTAAATTATTTTTTATAGAACTGAAAACTGTACTGTGCACTTAAGATACTCAGTATATAGACATAAATATAACCAAATAAGAAGGGCCACTTGATATTTAATATTATACTCATTAATACTGAATAGTCACAGCTTCTTGAAAAGATATAGAGGGTTCAGACAAGGAAAAACAATTGACTAATATGCAAACGAAAAAGTGTCTCATCTCACTGACAAAAAGAAAGGTTAATAACAATAGTGGAATAATATTCTTACTTATCAAATTTCCAAATAATTCAGAGAATATCTAGGCTGACCAGGGAATAAGGAAGTAAGCATTCTCATTAGCTACTGATATACTCTCAGCTAGAACAAACTTACAGAAATCAAGTTTTTGACATGTATATAAAAAGTCATGAAAATAGTTCTAACCCCTACTCCTGACACCACTTCTAGGAATCTCTGGAAAGGACACATTCAGCCCCAGGAGCCAAGTCTTGTAAATAATGCCCTGAAATACATCCTCACTTGTACTCTGCAAGGCAGTAACTATACCAGGTAAAAGCAGTGAATGATAAAACAGATTAAGAAACCACAGATTAAGGAATCACTATGCAGACAATTACAAATGAGGCTTGTGAGGCATTGTGCCTATAACACGTGAAATGAAAAGACATGTAACTTTGTGCGAGGGAGGGAATGTGTGAGAGCGTAATGCTGACGCAGTGTTCTCAGGGTAGGAGACGGGGTGATTTGTTTTCTTCATCATACATTTTTATATTTGCAACAATGAATATGCAGTTCTTTTCAATTAGGAGTAGGGAAATAAGGTTCCCTTTTCATTTAATCACTACTTTCCTTTCAGTTTAATTATTTATATAACTTAACCAATTTTAAAAAGAAATGGTTACCATTGAATTCACAGAAACAATTACTTAAGAAAACTCAGAAGTTGGAGAAGATAGTCTGATTTGGCTCTAAGTTTTTCCTATAGTGTTCAAGAAAGGGGCCCGGATCCCCAGGTTCGGCTGCTCAGGACAGGGCTGGGTCTGCCCTCGGTCCATGGGCCTGTCGTTGCTGTTGCCACCTGGTGCTCAAACAGGACACTGTGCTGGACCCAGTGCCACGGAGATCATCTCTATCAGTCCTTTCCTCCAAGAGCTCCAATTCTAGTGAGAGGGAAAGTACCCTGCACCCAAATTTCACATTCTTACCTCAAAACATTTAAACCCAAGGGGATCATTGCTCAGGTTAAGTACAGCTCTCATCTTGAGCTCTTTCAAACTGCAAGCACTCCTGGGAGACAGGATGAATTAGCTAAGTTTTTTATGGGACTCATATAATTTTCCTTTATGGGAACCTTTACAGAGGGAGGGAGGAAATGTACAACAGACACCTGAGGAATGCAGAAGAAAATTTTCCCCTAACTCACAAATTTGTTTGGGTTGATCCTGGAATGTTAATTAAAGCAGAATTCTTTAACAGGTTGTGAAAACATGTTTCCATGAAATAAAACAGAGGGTAAATATCAGTTCTATATACATTTTTCACGTAAGCTTATAAGAAAAATACAACAGTCCCTGTAGATACAAAGATAAAAGATGTGACCATGCAATATAAACAGAAAACAAATGTTTCAGAAAATGCTCATCCTAGACAGACAGACACACACACAGACACACAAACACACAGACACACACAACTTGGGAACATCAAAGTATACCTACTAAAAAGTATTTTTTTTTTTAATGACACCCTATTCAGGCAAATTTGTGCTTAAAAAAAAAAAACTGACACAGTAAATTGATGTAACTTCTTGAAAAACGCACTATCCCACCCATGAAAGATCTGCATCCCAGACAGCAACCCTCTCTGCTCGCATTGAACTGAGCAGTGACCTAAGCCTGAGAAAGCCAAATTCTTCCCTGAATGTTCATTCTTCAGGCCATTTTTCTCAAAGGAGTTTTCTCTTCCAGTAGTGGTTAACTGGAGTATCACCGGATTTACATGTTTGCCACTTGCCTCTTTGTTTATATAAACTCCCTATGTACATTTTGACCCTATATCCTTTCTATTTGTTTTATTTTTCTACTAAGCAGTCTGAAATACTTCCACCTTTTAAAAAGTTTAGAAAGGTATTTCATTTGGGAAAATGTGTTAGCTTTTACATGTCATTTTTTCCCTCTGCTCCTTATAACCCCTTCTTGCATTTTCTGAGGGTTTTATTACTAACTTTATCACCGAACAAATGTTATTAGCATTTCTGGTTTAGGTGAAATCTAAATCTGTTGGCACATGTTTCTCTATACAGACAGCTATGTTGAAAGCTGGCACAGTGACTAGTAAGCCTCATGGACAAATAATTCTTAATTTAAGGAAAGACAGAAAATAACAGAAATCAGGGATAACAACGTGTTCATTTCACTGCCACCAAAGTCTTGGCAATTTAATTCTTTCTTCCATTGGAGGCAATAAATGATGCTGATCCTACATATATTTAACTCCAGTTTAAGTGATTAGTATCTGCTCTCAAAATTCTTGTACTGTGCCCCATCAATAAAAAATACATTTTACATATCAAAGCCAGACAAAGATATTACAAAAAAAGAAAACTACAGACCAATGTCTCTAAAGAATATAGATGCAAAAATCCTCAACAAAATTCTAGCAAATCGAATCCAGAAACACATTAAAAGAATTATACATCATGACCAAGTAGGATTCATCCCAGGTATGCAAGGGTGGTTCAACATAAGAAAATCAATTAATGTAATACACCATATCAACAGATCAAAGCAGAAAAACCACATGATCATCTCAATTGATCCAGAAAAGGCATTTGACAAAATTCAACATCTTTTCCTATTGAAAACACTTCAAAGGATAGGAATAGAAGGGAACTTCCTTAAAATGATAAAGGGATTATATGAAAAACCCACAGCTAACATCATCTTCAATGGGGAAAAACTGAAAACTTTCCCCCTAAGATCAGGAACGAGACAAGGATGTCCACTATCACCACTGTTATTCAACATTGTGTTGGAAGTTCTAGCCAGAGCAATTGGACAAGAAAAAGAAATACAAGGCATCAAAATTGGAAAGGGAGAAGTAAAACTCTCACTGTTTGCAGATGATATGATATTATATGTCGAAAACCCTGAAAAATCCCCAGCAAAACTACTAGAGCTAATAAACAAGTACAGCAAAGTGGCAGGTTACAAGATTAACACTCAAAAATCTGTAGTGTTTCTATACACTAGTAATGAACAATCTGAGGGGGGAATCAAGAAACGAATTCCATTTACAATTGCAACCAAAAGAATAAAATATTTAGGAATAAATTTAACTAAAGAGACAAGAGACCTATACAGAGAAAACTACAAGAAATTGTTAAAAGAAATCACAGAAGACCTAAATAGATGGAAGGGCATACCGTGTTCATGGATTGGAAGACTAAATATAGTTAAGATGTCAATTCTACT